>JAUJYV010000825.1:0-27096 GCA_033995625.1 Ophyiulus pilosus
TTCGCTTAACGAGTGTTTCGCATAACGAGCAAGACTCCGGAACCAATTATGCTCGTTATGCGAGGTTCCACTGTGTGTCCTATCCACGACATAAACAATATTGCAATAAATCGATACACCGATATCTTGCCACATCGATCTACTGACACGACCTTCGGTAAAAATCATATGCATCAAAGGAATGAAATGCGAGGCTTTACCACTGGAAAAATGTAATTGCGGTTAGAAAAGAGGAAGATAATCCCATTACGCAAAAATTGCCTCAAAATGTTGCTTTACGTCAAAGATTTACGTTCTCCCCTTTCTAATTTTCACACTATTATCAGCTTCAAATTATATATTTAGCCTTACTTTTCATTGTTGAATCTTCATCTTCTCCATCGCTATTAATGACCATTGTTCCTAAATCAGATTCGACCTCCACCATAGTTCCGCTTTCACTGTTACCTACGTTACCTAAGATGACGAGTAAAAATTAAAAATCAGCACTTGTAACATCAGCAACATTCCAACTATCAAATGCCATTGAATCACGAAATACCTGCACTACCCTGATTAATTAATGTGCCATCCTGTTTAGAAGGGACAAGTGTACCCGAATTTGGCACCATAGTCCTCGAGTCAACCTCATCATCATCGGATTCCACATAGTTTCTATCTCCTCTGCGATAGGTTTCGTTTTCACGGATCTCCCGTGCCTCTGCGATCATTTGGCTTAGAATTAACGCAGGTTTGGCATTCTTAATAAATTCGTGCTAAAGACAAGGAAGACGTATTTGAGCACAAAACTAACCAAAGTCAGGTCAGAAGCTTGCACTGGCAATGTACGCTTTTAACCTGTAATAATTCCGTCGCTAGGGCCCTTTCCTCGGGGTTCTTCACGAGACAACGTGACACAAAATCAATAAATTCTGGTGACCATTGGTCAGGCTCTCGAAAAGATGGAGGTGGCTTTGTAGGAATCATAAATATTGCCTAAAAACACAAATTTTAAAAATGACTCAAAGAAGCCTTACAAAAGGTGTTGCGCAACAGTGGCAACCAATGTTTCACGTACCCTCATAGGATGTATATCCCCATAAGGAGGTTTCCCCTCAGCCATTTCCAAAGCAGTAATCCCTAAACTCCAAATGTCGGCCACGCAATCGTAGCCGATCTCCTGAATGACTTCAGGCGCCATCCAGAATGGTGTTCCTATCACAGTATTACGTTTGGCCATTGTGTCCTTACAAAAAAAGATTTAAAAGATATAGTGGAAAAATGGCTACTGGTGGTCAATATCGGCTGCACACAAAACGGCACTCGTAATACCGTGAGCTGTCCAGCAACTCCAAAATCGGCCAACTTGGCATGTCCTTCAGAATTCAGTAAGATATTTCCCGCCTTAATATCACGGTGAATTTTTCTGCGCAGATGGAGATATTCCAATCCTTTTAACGTATCACAGAGCACCGTGGCGATTTCATCTTCTGTCAGCTTGAATTACATAAAATTATACAATAAGGGCTTCGGGTCACTGCGATGGGTTCAAATTCAGGATATTCTGACTTCCAATTTCAGATTTTGGATTATCTGGAATTTTGGAATAGTGGGGTTGAGCCACAATATGAAACTGCAAACTTACAGTTTTTTTTCTCAACCTCATTATATCGGACACTGACCCTGCTCCACAGTATTCCATAACAATCTGGAAATTTAAACACATTTCGACAAATAAACACAGTTCCAATCTTTTGAAAAGGGCGAAAAATAGATAAAAGATCTCGATGCAAGTAATATTTAAAATGCTACATGGGCATAAATCGAGGTCAATGCCTGTTCAAAATGTTTAATTTTGCTATAAATTTAAGTTAGGAATAGAAAGCTGCAAATCTGAACAGATGCCAAACAAAAAGCTCTAATGAGCATACGACGCCCCAGTTTAGTCCCTTGTCAAAAATATTTGAGATATAACCTTTGAGCTCTTAAAAATAAAAGCAGGCTTCGAGTTTATCAGGTTTCACCCGCACATAGAAGAAAAATGGATATCATTCCTTACCCATAAATCTGTGTTTTTGAAATAACTGCCATAGTACTTGACCACGTAGGGGCTATCGCACTGCTGCATGATTGATATTTCCTTGATGATTTCCTGCAGATCAGTGTCCACAGGGACTTGCTTGATGGCAAGCACCTGCCCCGACTCTTTATACAGAGCTTTGTAAACGCTACAAATAAACAAATAAATCTACAATGAGCCCATTATTACAACAGGCACGACTCATTCCAATGACAACAAGTCACCGTTAAAACTAAAACTCGTGTCCTTGTGTAATCAAAATCAGCATGGTCCCCAGACGCCACATACCTTCCATAGGATCCTTCTCCCAATTTACAAATGATATCGAACACTTCTTCCGGCTGCCGAGTCAAGCTCTCTTCACTAAGCTTTTTCAACTCACTGCCAAAGTCAAAAAAACAACAAATTAAATTTCAATTATTGACACTTTGCAAAAGCAGTTTGGGGAATTATTAACCCATAACATGATTCAAGTTTTCTATTTCACACCACGGTTATATCATCTCTGTTGCACTTCATCACCACAAAACCCTGTCATAAATGGCATAATATTCTATTCATTAATTTAAGAGACATATACATATTAAATGATTTATCTGATTTCTAAACATTTTCCAGCACTTTTTCGAACAAGGAATTTTTTGGAACTTGAAGATGTGTAAAATGCTTACTAACTAGTCCTCATAATAGGATGATCGTGTCTACCATTTAAGTGATAGGACCGTAGGGACAAAATTATTTTTAACTGAGTATTCAAAGACTATGACAGTAAGTTAAAGGACTCCTCTGAACTAGCAGTCATCTGGAGTTGAACATGAACTTAAAATTACGTTTCGACGCAAATACCTCAAAATTCATGTGCGGTCGGAACAGCAAACAACGTAGACCCTTCTGCGGCACCCTTACCACTTAAAAGAGCATCGCTAATATTTCTAGAATTTCTAGAATTGACATACCACATAGTAATCTACAGACGGGATTACAAGTCAGTTCATTTCAAACGAACCATAGGTAACAAACTCGAGTGGAGTCGAGTGATTGAACTCCCCAAATTTCGAGCATGTCATGGGCAACGCATGGTTTAGTGTTTAAATGACTAGATCTATTTCCATCCACCCCTCTGCTATTTAGCGAATTTCAGCAATGATAATATCAGTTTAGGTTTACTGAATGGCCTGTATATTTAACTCCTGCACATATTGCACTGACGAAATACTGCCATGTTTTAGATGTAGATTGCTGTTCAAACTAACATAAAAAGTGGTCATAGTCTACAAAACACTGCAGAGGATGCAATTTATTTGTGCCATCTGGATTATTGTAATTGTGCATATACAAGGTGCTAGGAAACAGCACATTACCAAAAGTTATGTCATCAATACTTCAATCAAGCACAATGAGAGAATGTGTCCACTAATGATGATATTTTTCAATTTTTGGATTTTCAGTTTGTGTTTTAAAGGTCAGCGAAAGAGGAAAGGGAACCAGAAGAAATGTGTCCCTAGTCCCAAATGTACCTCAATTTTTAAAACCTAGAGAAAGTAGGGTATTATGCCTAAATTTGTGTTAAACGCCAATTTTATGCTGGAATTTCCCTTCGAGGACAGGAAATTTCCTTTAACAGAAAAATCCGGAACAATGTCGTGGAATTTGCAGCGAGAAGGGTTCTTGGAAATTTTTAAAAGATGGGCCTTTGTATGTTCCAACAAATGTTCTGGACACCCTACTTTTCAAAAAAAAAAAAATAAGGACGTTTATGAGAGGGAAGGGGTTATCTTGGCCAAAATGAACACCGTGTGGACAGGGGGATGTAAATTTTTGAAGGAATTTAGGGGGGGGGGGGGGACGTTCTTTTTGAATGGCCCCTAAGATAATTAGTGAAAATTTAGGATTCGGAAAACTCGGCACTTCGACTCGCAGAACCCACTACAACTTTGACAGTTGGTCTGTCAAGTATTTTCAAATACGACTGCTCAAATGTTTCGCAAACTAGTCGGGTTATCATCTCACCTTAGTCCAGTCTCCATCCAATCTTCCAAAACGTGAACCCCGTTAGGAAGCCCATTGCAAGTGTTGCAATGGATAGTTGGATACATGCAAAATTCACTCTTATCGATAGCCATTTTGCAACCGTCACAGAACACTCAAGACGTGAAGCACTTTCCAAAAATCGCGTCGTAATTACGAAAATATCCCACGAAACATCCAGTACGATTTTTTTGTCCTTTCCTCGCCTCTTTCAGGTTCCTATATAAACGCTCCCAGACAAGTTTTCAGCTCGTATCAGCTTGAATAAACCTATTTCCAGGGTCACCAGCAAAGCAAACGCCCAACTTCCATATAGATGCACCGTGACACGTGTACGCTGCGGTAACAAACGTGCAGAATCCCCATTCGTTTGCACCACGTGGAGGTCCTCCAGAATTAATGCACTCCCATCAAATATGCGCACGGATTTTCGATGACTTTTGGGCATCCGTTTCCTTTTTTAGTGTTCAAGGCAAAATGTCAGCAACCACGCAAACTTTTCCCCGTTTCCTTCGAATCCTACAACCGGTATCATGTCCATTGGAAGTACTACTGCAAGCAGTGCCTGCTAGGTTGCAGCAAATGGCAAATGTTTCGAGGGGTTCAGACTGGAGACAAACAATTTGGGTGTTGCCAAATTACCTTCCCAGTTAACGTCCTGACGATGTTCTCTAAAGTGGGCAACTTTCCCAAAGCACCAGAAGAAGAGTCATTAACAAGCGCCGGACGTACAAAAAATAAAAAAAACGCTGGCTGTTGTGAGGAGCAGTTATGACTCGAAGATATTCCAGACAGCTGCCAAAGAGGACCTTGTCCCTTTTCGCGTTTCCTGCGTTTCACCCAATAACCCGACACAGGCTATAAATTCTCCATTTGATATGTGCTTTGCGGCAACTCGATTCGCGAATGGCTGCGCTGCAATTAACTTTGAAAACCGAGCTTACAGAGTTGTTGATCCCTCGACCAAAACTGCTTGTGGTGTGGAGACCGAGCATCGCCAATTTATGCTTGGAAAACAGTGGTGGTGAAGGATCTCACCTGCCTCCGCACACTCACAATACCTGGCTTGAGCACCGAGGTTGACAGATTGTTTCGTGGATATGCAACAATGAGGCCATAGGAGGAGAAAGTGGGCGTGACCAATGCCCACAACAGACCAGACGGCAGGACGAGTGTCACTGACCTCCCATCTTTTTTTTTCTTCTCCCCACACACACACACATACATTCATAACTGCATTTTTGGGTGAATCATTAGAATGGCACGAGTATTTCAAACGTATTTACATTTATGGCCATCTGCTTACGAGTGTACCAACCACGCCGTGCAGCAGCCTTGGGGGGCAAATTAGGCAAAGTGACGTCAAACCGGAGCTACACAGCCAAAGTCTCCTGATGGCACAGACGCCAATCAGCTAAGATTTTCGAAATTTTGGGAAATGTATGAGTTGAGAATTTCCTGCGAAAGGAAACTGATCTTGCTGACAGGATACAAGTACTAGCAAATTTTTGCAAATGGCAGAAATGTGTCTACGTCAAACAGACAAACCTTCCCTTTTTTGAAATATTTCTATTTCAGATATAATATTAGGACCTTAATGTTGTAAATTAGTAAATGGATCTTATCTAGGCTACACAGACGAAACACAAACCAATCTTTAAATTATTTCAATGGTGCCTTCAGATACTGCGCCTTGTTCATGTCCAGCATCTCCTGGTGGTGTACGAGTCCTTAGCATGGCATAAAGTTCTATACAGGCCCATTCCATGAAAGCGACCTTCTTTGATGTTATGCCAGGCCCGGGCTTCACGATTTCTAGGGGCCTAAAGGGGGTTCCTTTGGCAGTGGCTTGCCCAAACCATCCTGCCAACAATCTCACTTTTACTGCAAAAATTCAGTTTTATAGCAGGATGGTTTGGGTAGACCACAGCCCAATTTAGGACCCTAAAAATCGCTAACATTACATTATAGATAGTCATTTTCACGGGCTGGGCCTGTATAGAAATTCCATAGTAAGACTAGTATGCCACCAGGAGATGGTGAACACGAACAAGGCTAATTTCAGATGCAGTAAAAGCACACTTTCTGCACTAAAAATGAAATTTCCGTGCACTACTATTCCAGTAAGATTTTGTGTGCGTGCAGTAAAAGTGCAGTTATGTCATTTAACAACATAAAAAGTGAAATTTTATAGGTTCTGTCCGGCCCTGCGTAATGCTAAAGGCATGGCAGCATTGGAGAAATATGCTAAAGGCCCATACACCACCAGAGTGTGCTTACCATGAATAAGGCTAATTACACGAACGTGGCCGATATATCAGCCCTGAAGAGCTTACGTCATTGTTAATTGTAAACCTCGAGCCTGGCCTTATGTGCCAGTCTTCCTTTGGTAAATAATCAGGACAGTAGGCATGCACATGTGTGTGCTATTTTAGCATCGCATGTGAAAAAACGTCGAAGGGAGTGAATGCATTTAAAAGAAGACAAAAAAAAAATAGTGAAATGGTATTAGTCATCCTCTAATAATCTACATTTGAATCTTCATATCCTGGATTCCATACCATTTTTTTATTTAGTGAGGAGAAAACACATATAGGTTTACAGATCATGTTAAAAGAGGCATTTCATCGCATTTTTTGTCAACAAAAAAACCAAGTACTTCTAAAACTTGCTAACATGTGTACCATGTGCAATACAAACAAACCAGATTAAACTTTAAGGAAAACGAATGTGTTACTCCAAAATGTGGGAGGTTTTAAGGTCGTAGGGTCTGTAGTTGAATAAACTTTTTAAAGTAATTGCGATATTTTGAATGCAACAACATATCATTCATAGTCTACTGTCAGTCTAGATTTACGTTTTGGAGAAACCGCAATTCTGTAATAAAGCACAGCCCACAAAACACTACAAGCTTATCAAATAATTGAACCCCCTTATGTGGCCACATTCCTGTGCTCATTTTATAATACAAACTAGTTTTTAATTCAAGGTTGAATACTTATTACAATGCTAGTTCCTGCAAATCTTTCACATGACCTGATGTCACGGAAGGATGAATTAAATGCCATCGTACGCAACACAATGACATCAGAGCAAATACTTCAATCAGTCACGTGTTGTGTATTAATTGGTGGCACATATTATTCACCGAGCGTTTGCATGACGCCACAATCTAGACTCCCCGAAAATTATACAAGGCCTCACATGCCTTGATAAAAATATACCAGTGTTATCATTTGAATCCAGTACAGCTATTGCTAAATTTGATTTTGAAAGTATGTACAGCTAACAAAATTGCCTTTATGGAGCTGGAAGCAATCTCTGCACTATCCTTGTAATTAATTGTTTCAAATTCTTTTGTACTCTTTTATACAGTGAAAAATGTAATTAGTCCATCACCAGCACTGGTTAATATGAAGGCCCAGGCTGCAAAAACGGGCATTAAAAAAAAGATAACACTGCTCCATGTGAAACTTCTAAAGGAAGTTGTCCTTGAGCAACCACCACATTTAACATCATAGCTGATCTGGTTGTACAATATGCATTCTGCAGTCCTTGGAGGTGATAATCAAGATTGAATGAACATGTTTTGTGAATTCATGCAAGTGTAAGGTCCACCATCCCAATCCAGAATGGATGTTGTGCAACACAACACCTACTGACCCAAATCATGGTGTTTGCCACAGGGCCTTTTGAATGGGCGCTTGCCCAGCTGGTTTAAATTGTATTCACAAAAAAAGCAGACATTTTTTTTTATTATACTAAACAGTATTCTTTTTTATCCTGAGGCTACCAATTCATTCCACCTGGCTGGCAAGAATTTTGTGGGGAAAAACACGGCCACATGCTAGTTTTTTTTGTGTGGAAAAAGGGAGAGTTAAGGCCAAAATTTCATCCCTTTAAACAAATTTGCGATACAAATTACAAAACATTACAGAAAGGAAATTATGATTATACCAGTTGAGCAGGGGTCCTTTAAGATGGATCCACAGCTGTGGACACCAATGCGGAAAAACTATTTTCCTAATCAATAACTGACATTTAGCAATGATCTTTTTGATGCATGATGTCACAGAAAATAGCCTATCAGAAGCTAAATTCCTGTTTTTCCAGCAAGTTTCAAAAGTCATGTAATACTATTTGTATTGGGATAATCTAATATCCCAAGCTCTGCCAACAGTACACCCTAAAGTGGCGTGCAGTAATAAAATGTATTCCTACAATCAATCATATATGATTCATCACACATTTATTGCTTGGAAGTGATAAGTGTGAAGGACTTTGGTTAGGCCAACTTACTGGTTCATTGTACCAAGTATGATAGTATAACATCATATACAAATTAATTCTATAATGAAAATAGTTTGGAATGTGGTGCAAATACACTGTTGAAGGACTCTTTTGAAAAAATACTCTACAAAGTGGGTCTGGTTCCCAAATTCTTGTCAATTTTTGAAGTTTGTGAATTATAAAAGCAAACATGACAATGTATAACTCAAGTTAATGTGTTCAATGGAGGCCATTCTAAGGCATGCAATAAGCCTTGAAACGGAATAGAAAGATACAACTACAAATAAGTGGAAACTTTTAGTGGTAGAGCTCAAGGTTCTAAACTATTACATGCCTAAAACAAGGAAAACTACCATTACGATAGCAACTAAAATATGACATCCTCTCCTTCTGATTATGAGCCTATGACCTTTGAAATGTAAATCTTGTTTGGTTGAAAGGTATGGTTGGAATTAACTGACTTGTATAATCACGTTTAAGCAATGCTCGACTTGCCTACTAACATCAGTGAGCGAATGCTTGAAAAATTCAAAATATGCAAATTAACTCTAGCAAACCTAAATGAAACAGGAGTTTCCCACGAATACCAATCTGCAATCAGTGAGGTGAATAAATAATGCTTTAATGCTTCACCGATTTTACAAAATGCGTTAGTTTGGAAGCTCGTCTGTTTTGTTATTTTTGGATAGCAAACATGGATGAGAGAGAGAGAGAGTGAATGACAGTGAGTCTATTTAGTACGAACCAGTGAATGTCTATAAAATATTTGTTATCTAGAATTGGCATATTTTATTTTTAACGAATATGTTAGGCACTAACAGGATATGACCTACCGCCGGTACAGGAAGAATAAAAACTTCAGTGCAACTTTTAAAAAGTCATTTACAAAGGGAGTCGGTGTAGGCCTAACGTAAACAACGAATTAGCACGTACCTTTTCGATGACATTTTTACATGATTAACGAGCAAGTCGCCAAGAATGTGGAATGCCAGACCAACATCGAAGTGCTATCTTCTTAAAGCATCGTCCATTCGTAGAATAACTACTTTTGTAAAGTTGCAAAAGAAGCATTGAGTCCCAGCACGGACGGTAATAATGACTCCGGAAGGTGCGATTATTCTCCTTTGCGACTTACCAAATCACTGATAAATACTACGGCACAAAGATATGCATAATTATAGACGTATCTAGTAGAGATCCTCATGAAATGATGGAAAACTTTCTCAATAAATGAAACTATTTACGGTACGAAAGAAGAAGAAACATACAACATTCCAATGTGGCGATCAGACCGACAAACTGAAAGCACCCATGAGCCAAAGTTCATGAAAAAATTATGTTTTTCAACAATGGCGCTTTTGTTAAATGCCAAACATTCGAGGCTAAACAAAATACAGGGTGTCTCCGATGTCTAGATTCTACCCAAATAAATCAATTGTTTTTAACTTTTATGTATATACGGTATTCAAATAGTTCAAAATATTCACTAACCTTGAGCAACGTTTCTACAAAAGTTAAAAAAAAATGTTTCCTATGGCATTTCAATACAATTTTTTATTGTTTTAATATTTGCAGCAGGCTAAATTCTTATATTAGTATCCTACATATTTTAAATAGATTTGATCATAATTTATAATTTGAATAACTTATAAATAATTCACATTTTAAACAATAAGGAAAATTTACAAATAGAAAAACATAGTTCTAAATGAAGTGACCCCTGACCGAATGCTGATAATTTAAATAATGATGAAAAATACTTCTCAGGGCAGTCCATTACATTTGTTGGAAAAAATTCAGATTATTTCAAAGATTCCTCCAAGGTTCATTTCTTACATTTTCAAGGACCCGCAGCACGACTAATTACCACAATATTTTTCATAGTTTGTTTTTTATAAAGAATTTGGTATTTTAAACCAAATTTTGATGGATGGGCAAAATTCCATTAAGTGAAGGCTCTTTTGGATGAGAGTTAAAACTTAAAACCAAGGTCCTCAAACTCTGCGCGTTAAAGACCCTTCGAGAAGGGACGGAATTCTACCCCCTCCCAAAGCAAAATTCCCAGGTAGATGATGAAGACCCATCACCCTGGTGTTACAGAAATAGGTAAATGTTAAAAATCAACAAACAAACAAACCAAACATCCAGCATGAAATCATGTTTAACGTCGACATATACAATTACTCAAAACGATCTTCCAAATCTTTGACAAAATTGTTGAGAAATAATTTAATTCCATTTGTTGAATTTTGCCCTAGCTTCAAAATTCCTCTCCATTGAAAAAGATTCCACAGAAATCAGAATTTTCTTCCATACTCTCTTCAAAATGATAATGCACTAATCGTATCATAAATTAAAAATGAGCAACATGTGGGATAAACATCACAATGACTTCTGAAGTTCCGAATTTTGTATGAGCTTTAAAAATTAATATGCAATGTATCTGGACACCACAAAGCTCATTTTTCCCACACCAGTAATTCTTAAATCTATTTGGTTCCAGGACTCCCTACAAATTCACAAATTATACTACTGAACACCCCGACGATTTATTATCATCGATCCCTTAAAATGGTGTTGAGTCCTAGATGAGGTGTTTATTTTCTTTTATCTACACTATATCTTTGAAATCAATTATTAATTATGATTTGATAATCAAATTCAGCTTCTAAGTCGATCAGAAATGCCATTATTTGGTTATGATGTACTACAATCATTATTATTGGACAATATTATGCATAATGTTAAAAAAATTCTATCATGATCAGATTGAAAAAATAAAAACAGAGACAAAATGAAACTGATTGAATAGGTTAAGTTTATTCAATTTTGTATTCTGCAGATATATGTATTATGCCAATAAGCAAATTGGTAGTCAAGTGTGTTAGTGGGATTATGTGGTGGGATGGTTAGTAAATTGGTGACTCTGGAGGGTTAGTGTTTACCAGCTACGAACTAATATGAAGCCAACTGGGTGCCACGAGAAGAAGCACCACCCACTTCTAGTCGGTAAGTAGTGCCTGTATGTTATAAGGGCACATTGCATGGTTGGGCAAACAGGCTGTTGAAGAAAAATATCAATTTAACAAATTTCAGCAACACTATTTAATAAACACATTTTATATCCCCACTTACTTAGTTGTGCTGGTTCCAACACCACCCTCCAAGAGTCACCGATCTA
Organism: Ophyiulus pilosus; assembly: GCA_033995625.1. Classification (NCBI taxonomy): domain Eukaryota; kingdom Metazoa; phylum Arthropoda; class Diplopoda; order Julida; family Julidae; genus Ophyiulus; species Ophyiulus pilosus. The sequence goes on from JAUJYV010000825.1 coordinate 11,559, forward strand.
AAAAAACGAAAAATGATTCCTTAGTCTTTAAACACTTAAAGACAATGGGTTCACCCACCATGCATGGGCATAAATTAAACTCGTCTACTGGGAAAATAAGCTAGTTCCAACTTTTATGCAGACCTACTATTAATAAAAATAAATCATAGTATCCAAAACGTACTGTACATTAAAACATTGAACTTACTTGGTGGCACTTGCTTCACCTTCAGAATTTTTCTGAAAGCTTGGTGGTGCATACCGGTTGTACAAACCCCAAATACTATTCATTAATTTGTCATTGTATTTAGCAGGTGGATTTTCAAGAACTGCAACAAAATGAATTGGTAGATAAAAAGTGAGTGTCTGGTTAATACAAAATGAATGAAGGAGAGGTCAATTTTCACAACATACAGTATACTTCCAACAGTTACAAAATTCCATTTTGAAAACTGAATAGGGTTGCAGAAATACAAAACTGAAATATCAGATTCTCATCCAGAGTCTACATGAACCACTTCTACGAAGTTCACGTCTACAAGTATTTTTTTCTCAATAAAACACATGTCAGAAGAATACTTAATGCGCGGACATCTGACATAGTGTTATATCAACAACCTGCGTCATTGAAATTTCAGGGATGAGGGGGTGAGGGTCGATAATCATGAATAGTAGATAGAGAAAAAAGGGCTGTTATTTAAGAAAATTAAGACACAATCCCCTAACAAGACAATATTCAAAAGGGGCACTTTGGGGGGTAATTTTGGGGTGGCACCGCGTCATAGAGCTTAAAAGCACCACTGCTATCAAGGACACCCAACATCATCGTTACATGTTACATGAATATGCCCTATCAAATTGAACACCAAATTGTGTGGATAGATTTGTGGATAAACATATTTACAACCATAGTGTTCTTAATAGCTACTTCTAGTAACACTCTAGCGTTCTCAACACTTTGGTTTAAGGACCCTTTCTATTTTTTAAACAAGATTAAGATTTTAAGTGGATATGTTGAAATGTTCCACAACTGAGATATTTAAAACATTTCTTAGTTCATTTAAAAACAAAAATAATAAACCCATTATCCATTGTATGCTGCCAAAAATGAGTAACCCTGATACTCGTAATACTTTGATGCATGTAAATCTTTAATTGCATGCTTGCCAGCAAAGTCGTAGAAAGTTGCACAGTACTGCCACTGGGCATCATCAAATTGCAATATGCTCACATAAACAGTTTCATTAATTGACTTTCTGATCTTTTAATAGGTGACATTGGGATGTTTGACTTGGCAGTACAAAACAACCTGTGCAATAGCTTAGAGCAGTTAAATTTTTGTCTGCGCACGTAGGCCAATCTTTAAAGAGAAATGTCGAGAAGCATCCATTACTTCAAAAATACATCTATAGCATGAAGGTTATTAAAAGATGACCCCAGTGTTAATCCATGATAGAAAAAAAACTAGCACCGAGCAAACTTACACGATAACATCCTGACATTCGATGGGGAAAGTCCTCCAAGGTCAATTTTAATATCGAACTCAGTCAGCACAAGTACAGGCACAGGCACAACATGTCGCCCCATTTGTAAATGAACTGGTCTATCATAATTTTAATCACCGAAATACAAAATATATAAGATTACCATTGTAAGAACTCTGCTGGGCCTTTGCATTGCTCGACTCCTTGTCCTTGTAGAGAGAAGCATCCCACTGATGGCGGACTTTGGACACAGTGCCCAAAGTTATTGGAATGGAAGACATCTCTTCTAAGAATTTTAAAGGAGAAGGTTTTCATTAGTGATTGGGTTATTGAATAACTCAATGACTTCTAAAAAACTTTTATAGCTTTTTAAGTTACTGGGGGTCCTAGCTATGACTTTCACACTTTTACAAACAAAGGCTGGAATGGATCCTATGAAAATTAGCAGGATTTTTGAGAGGATGAAAATAATGATATGGTAACCTATTTTTAGAGACAAGTTAAAATTATCTATTGTATTGACCAAATTAAAATGGCTTCATTTAATTAGAACACTAATTTACATCTTCTGGAATTATCGTGATACTAGAAACGTTTACGAAAGGGTTACTAGGCAATGTAGAGTAGAAAAAAGTTCGATTTATTTGTGACTTTTTCACTTGGGTAACAGGGTCACAGAAATTCAATATGTATGTAGGCTGTATCTCCAGTTGCATAAAGGGGTAGCCGTATGGCCCACAAATACTGCGGTATCAAAACTACTTTAATGTCTATAAAAATGCAAACTCAAGATAGGTAGAATTCCACGACAGTTGATACATGTATAATACAACCAAACTAGCATTGGAAGAAGTTTATAAAATGCAAATCTTTACGGTCTTAGGGCCCGTTTACATTTTTTTTTATTGTTAAGGACTCCTTTACTTCTAATTACTGAGCTGTCGGGTTGCCAGCCTACGAAAAGCTCAATGCTAAAGAGCCTGAACTATGATTTAATGTATTATTGGCATTTCGTTGATCTTTAAACATGGGCCCATAGTCAAGGGCGTCGAGATGTAGGGTCGGACCCAGGGGTAACAATGAGGAGAAAGGGGTCTAAAGGAGTATTTAACCCCCTCCTCTCTTTTAATATGTAGGTTCGGTATAGGGGCTCAGCAGTGGCGATGTAACCACTGTGAGGGCGCCGGGGCCCAAAATAAATTCTGCTTCTGGGCCCTAAAATTCTAGTTACTCCTCTGCATGCATATGGTTGACCCAACGATTTTCGATTACTTGGAAAATAGTTTCCAATGAAAAATTAAACTTTAGTACGTGCCAATTAACTTGCAAGTCAGAAAATAAAGCATAAAATGAAGACATCACGTCACTAGAAATGAGATTGAACTGACCTTTGAATGCCGTTGAAGGCGCACACCGACCCAACAGGTTGTTTTTGTAGTAACTCAGTTTCTCAGCTATTCGTTGAAAATCGGAAATGTCGAGGTTCATAAAATAACTTAAAGTGAAACAAATGGTGGATTTAATGGCAACGGAATGGTAAAATAAGCGTAATGATTTGTGAAAATATATAACAAGACTAGATAAACTTTGACGAAGCAGACGACGACTCCAGCAAGATCTACTGGCGAATGATGCAAGCTGAACAGCCGTACGAAAAACCAGTTATCCCTATGGCATGCCGCGCATTCTCATTGGCTTTAGTAGCTCTTTAGACCCGCCCATTGACGTCACACAATTGATTTTCTAGTGAAGGAAGTGTTGAAGCCGTTTCATAATAACATGTTTGTTGTTTTTCAATATCAGGGGCACCATTTAAACAAAAACAACCGTATAAATAACAAGTAATAACAATATATTTACGCAATTCGCTATCACATTAACAAACTACAAATCTCATATTATAACGTTACCTTGCATCGTGCCTCGGTGGCTCAGTAGGTAGAGCGTAAGTCTCATAATCTCAATAGAGAGGTTCTATCTTAAGGTCGTGAGTTCGATCCTCACCCGGGGCATTGTTTTTTTTTTAAATTTTGTCTACAAAAAAAATATTCACGTTTTCTGTTTGCAGCAGTTTTATTTTTCAATTAATAGAAATTAAATAAAAATAACTAGGTTTCGTATAGTGGTTTTTATCATTCTGCTATTGTAGTTTGTACAGAATAGTCACAAATATTGCCAAGTAATAATGGCAAGTATAGTAGTATAGTAAATGTAAACATTGAAAAAGGAAATTATTAAAATTTTGTAAATTACCTGATTTTATTTCGTCCGGAAAAAGACAATTAGTCGTTGGGGTGTTGTAAACAGCAATCAACAGATTAATTCAATGATATTTTGGCGCCATTTTGTGTACCGTGAGTTTAAAAAAAGGTTGAAAAACACTGCTATAATATGTAATTCAACTCTGATTCAAAGCAATTGCATAACTTGCTTTTTTGACAAGGAGAAATTTGTTTCAATGATAGCATATGACCATGTACTGTGCAGGAAAGGTTAAAAAAGTGCCATATCTTAATAACAACTTTTACAAACAACTTGACCATCAACGATAACAGAACAAAACGTGTTTTTTTTATCTAAACAAAGCCCTAAATAGCAAAACTTTATTGTAAACTGAAAGCAACTTTCAAAAAATACATATCTGTCTTGCATAAATGCTCATTTGAAACATGAGTATGAAGAACTATGATGACGACTAAACACGCGATATTCAAACTAAGTTCCGTGGAACATTTTCAGGGGATCTGCAATGTTTTTATACAAATTTGGATTATTTTTTTAGTCTAGCATTTGATGAATCACAACACAATTCAATCATAATCATTCATATGATTTATGATTATATTTGAAAAAAAAATAAAAAATTAACAAAAAACCTTTACCAACTTTTTTGGCGCTCAAAAACCGCATAAATACACATTTTTAAATATTTAAATATCCATAAAATTTGATACTTGTTATTTTAAATAGTGAGCCCAAAAATTCTTCAGTACTCAATTTGAATTGTGTTGCATAGATTTATTTGATGCACCTTTGGTTTATAATTTACATTAATTAATATGTAATATGAATTAATTAAGAATTTTAAACGACGTCAATATACAAAATTAAATATACTGTTAAATAAGCTATCAAATACAAATTTTGATTCAACCATAATATCAAAATTTGTATTTTTAAATGTTTTCAAATGCCTGTGGTGCATTTCTCATATTAAGATTTCAAAGAAGTAACATTTAAAATATAGGGTTCCACCAGGGTTGCAAAGTTTGAAGACCGCAACAGTCTAAATAAATGAAACATGCTAAACAATGAGATGAAATATTGCATACGTATCCACTCCTTCTCTACATTAGAGTCGTGTTGGATTCTGAGCTTGTTCAATCTGACAGCACAGCTCGTTTTGGAACAAAGACAACATTGGCCGCCATCTTGTTCCAAAAATATTATATTTGAAAACTCTGAATGTGTACATTAATAAATTTTCAATAAAATATGAAATTTAAATTCTAAGACTATACGCTGTCATCTGAAAGTAGGGGTAACTTTTCATCTCTAAATGAAACACTGTTGCCACATGTTCTTACATAATGCTCTATAGTTACTGACATTCTTCGTTCACTGGCGTCGCGGTTTTTTCGCTTTAAGACAATGTAAATCACGAGAAAAATCACCTGGAAAATAAAAGGAGTTGAATTATAATTAATCAGTCAATTTTGGTTTCATAACAAAAATAACTAGCTATACTAATTGAGATTTGGAAGTTATCCAAAGCTTTCTAACATATTATATATCTTCCCTGGCATAACATTAACAGCAAGCAATAAAATGATGATATGATTAAGGCAGATTCGAAATTATATTCAGTTTGAAGTTTACTCTTGGTATCATATTTCTTTCCATTTATCCAAGAAATGGTGTGACCTTTTCAACAAAATGAGTATAATATTTCCACGAGTTTTATAACGCAAATTTGGAGAAGGTCCACCTGATTTAAGTTTTGTCTCATCTACAAAATTAACTTATTTTGGCCTCAAATATATACATATATTGTACGATTATGACTAAGCAGTGTTAATTCACGAGGACGACAATCATCACATGAAGTACCATTAAGTTGAGCAATGAGCAATTTGCAATAACCTTGAAACAATAAATTTAAATAACAAGTAAGTTAACAGCAATGAGTTATGGGTTACTTGGCCTATTAGATTACTGACTAGATGGTAAGTGATGTTTTTGACTTATGATTTACGGTATACTGCAATGCCTACATTAGGCAACATTTCAACATAGAAAAATCAAAGAAATGTTGATGATTACCAGGAAAAAATGAAGAGCAAACATGACCATGCTTGCCCACTGGAATCCTACTTTTTCATATAAAAAACCACCGAGTGAAGGTCCGACAAATGCCCTGCGATTGATAAAAACAACATTTGAAGTGTTATTTTGAAAAATATCAAATATGTTAGAAGAAACACAAGCTTCAAATAACAACGTCTCACCCCAGAGCAAATGACGATGTGTACAGTGAGGATACCATGCCATAAGTTCCCAAATTATCTGGAAATCCGCCTTTTCTAAATACACAGAAATAAGTTTTCACCCTTAATTTTGTGTTACAAAAACATCACTAATTTCATTAGATATAATATCAATATTTACATTGATTCCCGCAATGCATCGATAAAGCCACATACGATTTCACCACCGATACATAAACCATGAAATATCAGTGCAACTATAATCACCCATAAAATCCTTAGAAAAAAATTAAACAATGGCTTTAAAATTAATTTTACGAATAAATAAAAATATTCACAAGAAGTATATATGTAGAAGACGACCAACTTACGTTTCAAAGGGGAAAAAGGGCGCTGGACCAATAAATAAATAAGCAATGCATCCAAATACGCCCCCAATTGCACACAGGATTTTGGCAATGTCCTAAGAATACAAATTATTTTGATTTCTATTATTTTAATGCAAAACAACACAGCATTGTGTACAACTAAGAATTGGACATTCTGTAGAAAATGTTTTCAGTGCTTTGAGTGCTCCCACACATTCATTTTAAAATATTTTCAAAAACAATGAAAACATACAATGTAGATAACGGGGTTTTTGCAATGGGCCGTTTGTGTTTTCAGACTCAGATTATTTCAATCTTCAAAAATATTGTAAATATTGTAATAAAACGACCCAGACATGTTGAAAATGTTGTTTTCTGCACTTATTGATGCAAGAAAAGCTCTACATGAGCAATGGCTTTTCAAAAAATTAGAAATCAAATCTAATAAATCATGCTGTTATAATACTCATAAAACCATCAATTTAAGTAATTTGGAAACACTTCACCAAAAAACATCATCTGTTTTCAATTTTGAAGAGGGTAAACTTGGAAAGTCAATGAACGTGCGAGACGATATGGGTACATAAAGAAGTTGCAAAGATTACTTATTTTCAAAATGAGGTGCGAAAGTTATTTTATAGTCTAGTCAGTAGATTCCTAATTACTAGAAAATTTAGAATGTTAAGTCCCAAATAGCGAGAAAAACTCAAAAAACGAAAGCAAGCATTTTTGCCAAAATATCTACAGTTTCTTGTGTAAAAGCACTTCCATGTAATTGTAGATTTAAATAGTTTACTTCAAACTTTTTTACTAAGAAAATAAAAGTCGAATTTATGTTTACAAGCCTTGACCCAATTTGGGAGATAAATCTTTTTTTGCAAAACTCTTTCCAAGACTATAAATTACTTTAGTTCGTAAGGATATTTGAGATTTTCATTACACTATATAGTTAGTCGGGAGTTTCGTAGTTTGTTATAAAAATAATACCAAGTTTTCAAAATGGATGAAGACAAAAATGTTGATGGATAAATTCAGGGACATCAAAATTGTTATTAAATGTTTTGACCTCTAGTCACAGATTGTTGACCTGCCTACAAGTTTTGAATTGCGGTTATTTTCCACCATTTTATTTTTCACATCTAAGTTATGGATTGGGCCGATAATTGAGTATCATTCCATTCAATAAGTTTAAATAAATGCAAAAGTATACAAATATTTGTCTCATTTCAACTAGAATATAGAAGAATGGGATCTAACATTTTAAAATAACACTTAGTCGTCGTTTAACTGTCATCATAAGCATAAAAAAGATAATTTTGATAAAAATTAACAAATGGATTGTTTTAAAAAAATTGGTTGTTGCCTGTGACTAAATCAAGAAAATCATAAGAAACATGAAAATGTCAACATTACCATTCTATCGCACAATGCTCCCCAAATAGGTGTGGTCAGTCCATAAACGGCCCCATTCACCACAAACATTAAGCCAATTTGCAAAGGAGTCAAGTTAAACTAGAAAAGGAGATAAATGCAATTATAGAAAATTTGGTAGCAAATTGTCACTAACTTGAGCAACATCAACTTACCTGTCTCACGTGTGGCTCTAATGTTGCCGAAAGGAAGCCAATACTTGCAGCACTGACAAATAAGCTCATGGCAGCAATTGCAACAGAAGGAAGTTTTAAAATTGATAACATACTTTGTATTTTATCAGAAACGATTTCGGCTAAAACAGATTTATCGATTGTTAGTACATTTTCCTTGGATTATCAATATGCAAAACAGGTGAAATATGACTTACAGTCCTGATTTGGTAAAATGAAGAATGTGCACACTGAACCCACCAATAACAACACGCCAAGAGATACAAAAGGCAGTGTATAACCACCTACCTAAAATACACAAGATGAGCAAAATTAATTATTAATAACAATATTCTGAACTGACTTCAAAGTTGAAAGACAACTTACTTCATACAAAGCTCCTCCAATTGTTGGACCAGCAATAATTCCTAATCCAAAAAAGGTTTCTAGCGTTCCCTTTGTTGCCAAAGTGAAAATTGAAATTTAAAATCTACTCACACGTAAACATGTTCACCAAAAAATGCAAACAAATACTACTTACAAATGCAATTGCTACATTATCGGGGAACTCCTTAGCAATGATCGAAAATCCTGCAGTCAGGTAACCTGCATTTCCACAAGCTTCTACGATCCGAATTAAAAAGGCGTACGTCAAAAAGACACTATGGGATTCAACTTTATCCAGAACCCTGCAAATAACGGATATTTTGGTAAATTTGGGAACAGTAAAAGTTAAAACAAGCTTCAAAGATGGTGCATCTTTACCCAAATAAGATGCAACATGTTGCCATGAGGAATATTCCAGTTTGAAGCATAAATTTTGGTCCAATTCTTGTGAGCTGTTAATAAAGAAAATTGTTTTAATATGCAAAATAACAGAAAGAAAGTCTTGATACAATATATGCACCCAAACTTACAAAACTTCCATAGAAGGGTGAAACAATGAAAACCGTAAGTTCAAATATGCCAAAAACCAAGCCATATTCAGTTGGAGTTGCTCCTTTCCTCTCTGCCTACAAATTAAAACAAGTGTAAGAACCTAATTTGCAAAATGGCAAATTTGCCAAATAATGCAAAACTTTCTTGGGAAACTGAAATAGCAGTAATGCAAAAATTGGAAATATTTCTATTTATAAAAAGGATTTACATTGTAATATCCAGAATCATGCATAACGAATATTTTACCATATTTTTGTAAAACTTTGCAAATATTCCGTTTATGTTCTTAAAAAAATAGCTTGATCAAAACCTATAATCAAACGTCTAAAATAATGTAAAAGTAGTTTATTTCACGTTCAATCTATTTTTAAAATAAACTTTTTTTGAAAAATATATTTTTCGTAATTACAAAGAATAGCAAATAGCACAGTCTGCGCAAAGTCTAAATCTATGATGGATATTAATAAAACTTGGTGCATAAATACATTAAAGCCATATTTTAATGATTTAAAAAGAGTTTAATCCACCTTTTTTCACTTTGGCATCCAAAAAAGTACTGATTGAAATTCTATGGTGACTACTACTGTCAATTTCAAACACTTTCAGAATTTTAAAGTTTTTAAACATTAGCTTGAGATAAAGACCCTGTAAAACTCAAATAACATTCACAAACCTCAGCAGGGAAAAATGGTGCTTGAAGAGAGACACACACGGCACTGCAGAAATTGACTATAATAAATGTAATAAGAGTAACCCATTGTCGTTTGCTCAATTTCTTTGTCGGTGCTTCCAATGGCGGTGGCAGCTGTCCATCTGGACGGTAAGAACGGGTGGAGACTGTCCTCCTTCGGCCATGAGGAAAGAGGATTTCGATGGACTGACTAGACAGATGCTGGCTCTGGAATTCCCCTAACATTTCTGAAAGACATTTCACTGGTTTATAGAGAGTTTTACTGGCATCAGTGCATGACATATCTATTAACAGACGGACACTGTTTGTGAAATTGACAACTGCCATCAGTGCGTACAATTCATCGCCATTGAATGCCATGTGACGACCTCAAGCGTTTACACAATAATTACAACAACAAAAAAAGATTATAATCGATTTTAAGTAGTGATTTGCATTCTTAACACTCACGTAATCCTGTTTTAGCCTCCGAATAACGTTAAACTATGTATGTAACTAGTAATGTGCAACGTGACATATTTGTACGAGTTTTAATTTGGAATAATTCTGGAAATGGTAGTCTTGGAACAATTTAGAAAAAAACACACATGACGAATGCAAATTCAGATAAAATGCACTCTGTGTAGTTTGTTGCACAATAAAGAAACAAAATATTTGTACACTTTACGTATAACCTTCACATGGGCACATACCATGTAACAATGGCGTCCATAAAATTCTTTCATTCAGGTCATTGAAGTCCAAAACCTTATTTGAATATTTTTATGCAACACATTTTACACATTTGTGTTTTTAAAAAAAAGTTTGTTGTTTGGGAACAATATGAACACACTACTTTACAATCAAAGACTTCGATACTTGAATTTCTAGTTTGGTTCTATCTTATAACTCAATTCTTGATAATTGGAATTAATCCCCAATTAATCCAACATAAACCAATAAAATTTCTAGTTTGAAATATACTGCATGAAAACGAACATTGAATTTAGTTTGAGTGTGCTGCATTTTAGCTCCCAAATATTTTCATCAAATATTGGAAAATTAGATGAGAAAAATTTAAAAACCTTTAATAACGGGTTTGCTTTTACTTGAACTGGCCTTGTACCCTAATTATTTACTTTTTAATATAGTTGTTCAAGGTTACTTTTTTGATGTCAACTTATTGAGAAATGGTCTAAAACGATCAATTTCACATAATTTAATTAAGCGCATGCAATAAATATTTTACAAGTGGAATAATCATTTAATATTTCTGAATCAATCATTTGAACATTCCGTATCAAAAAATCATTCTAAAATTCAGTATAATTTATGTCCAACATATTTTAGAACAACACAAACAAGTTTCGGATATTATATTTCAATAACCTTATCACCAACACGACAACAACTGCGAAAATAAGTTAAACTTTTACATTATTTTTTTGAAAATGCTGACAATTTCTGGTACTCATCTTTCCTAAACTCAACTTTTAAGTGTTTACGTACTAGAGACAAATGTTGAAAAAGAGAAAAATGTAACATCTTACCGCTTCTGAGTCTTCAGGATGAATGACAACTTGAGCAAGTGGAATAAGAAGACGTTCTATGTGTTTGACCAAGATGAACTTTGCCTTCGCCCTCTTGGGGGGGTCACACATGCCCCCTGAAAGCAATCTGACCGGCAATACATTTGGATGAAGTTTTTGGTGTACGTGCGCAGTATATCTCTCGGTTGATAACGCTAGTAGAAAATTGAGGGTGATAGGTCAGCAGTGAAAAGGAAAACGGTCAACTGTATACAAGACAGGAGATCAACATGACCACTGGCAATGAATTAAAATTAAACGGTTTGTCCATGCAGCAGAAACGCATGTGATTTCGTGTTCAAATGGCGTAAATAAAATTTCTTGGCTGCCATGGTCAATTTGAATTACTCTTGCCGCCACACCATTAAATTATGACTAAAACAACAAATTGGCATTGGGTTAATGACTTTCAAACTTGTTAGGATAAATACCAGACTGGTTAACCACTCCGAAGCATCACTTCCCTGTTATTATTATTTGAAAATTAACGGATTTGAAATGATTCAAATTTGATTTATTTTAAACATACCCAGAAAACTAAATAAGGGAAAAGTCATATGCTCACTGATTACCATACACCTACAATCAATAGGTGTAGAGTCCATTAACGTTAACCATAACGTTAGAGGCGGGAAGGGAAGAACCACGCATGCGCACTCACGACGTTCAGTTAGTTCAGTTCGTGGCTCCTCCCTTCCCGCCTCTAACGTTAAGGTTAACGTTAAGGCGTTGGCTGGCTCAATCTCTCTAATTTCTAAAAAACTAGATCGACATATGATTTCAAACGTAAATTAGCCTTTTTTGAATCTTATTATAGAATCAATCCACGACGTGACCACACAAATTATGTTAATTATCGTATGGAACGCTTCTGTAAATGGACAGTTTTCGCATTTGGGACTGGGGACACATTTCTTCTGGTGTCCCTTTGATCTTTAAAATTTAATTGAGTACGTCCTTTTTGGATGGCCCGTTATCATGTTTATACGATGCATATTAAATGATGATTGTTAGGACCTTCATAGCGTAAAGATACGAGGTACAAGGTATAAGTTATAGATGTTACATAATATGTTTTTCACAATATTTCTAATTTGATATTTCCAATATCTAGACGAAACTTTCAAAGTAAAAAAAAAAAGTGTGAACTATGAGCAAAACACGTTGTATTTGCTATTGGTTTTCAATGTTTAAATCAAAACAAACAATATTTTCATTTCGATTCGTTAAATTCAAGTTCAGCTCCACAGTTCAATTTTTAAGTCACGTGACTTGCACATTGACTTTTAAGAATAGTGTAGTGCCCTCTGAATTACAGTGTTGCTCATCAAAGTGATTATAGAAGGATTGTCTTCCATTCGCTCGTTGATGAAGGTTTCCCAAATTGGGGTTCTTTAACTATTGACAGTCAACTCGATATAAAACCTTGGTTCTCTGATATCATCCTTAAAAATAGGCCATGCTACAGGGTGAGACAGACATGAAATCAAACTCGGGGGCTTGTAAACATCCCAATAAATCCCACCATGGAAATGGGATATGGCGCAGGAACACGGGCAGAGAAAACAGTCGTAAATTTGGGCTTAGGTCATGCAAAATCGAAGCAATTGGACACTTTTTAATATATACGTCCTTGACTATTCATTAATTAGTTTACAGCAGCAGCCAAGAAATACACATCTGCCTCCTATGTTCTCTCGCAACCTGATGTAACCAGTTTGTAATTCAACACTGGGTGGACTATAACGTTTTATGTGCAATATACTATCGTAAAGGATGTATGGGCGTTTTTAATATAAATAATTACAAGTTTAAATAAAGATCTTCGTAGCAAGTATTTCAATAAGAAGTCCCGAAATACAACTTTTTAGTTTGAAATAAAAATGGACTAGTTTTTAAATGGGCCAGTACGAGGAAGCATATAGTAACATTACTACTGAATGGATGTGATGACGAAGTCACGTGAAAACGATTACGAATGATGGTTGTAAGTAGGTTATATTAAAAAATTTATAATTCTACACAGAAAACATGGAACTGCAATTTTAGAAAAAAATGCAAACGAAATTTTAAATAAATACTGTGTTTCGAGAGAAAGGTTTTAAATTGTTTGAATCATTTGACAAAAAATTGAAAATCATATACTAATGACAAATAGAATGATGTGAGGAATTAGTTATCTAATTGTAATATTCACGATTAAAAAACGAATTTGCCTAAAGTAGAGACAGCATTTAATATTTTTTTTGTTAGTTCCATTTTGAAACAAAAAATCCAAAATTTAAAACTTTGAACAAATGAATTTTAATGATTAATTTCATGTTAAACATGTTAATGAAATGTACATTGGTCTAGAAAAGTCTGTAATGTAACTAGGTTAAAGAGAATCATTCATTAAAATAGCCGACGTGAGCATTCATGTCCCCAATGAATGACTTTTGATTAAAAAGCCAGTTTTTCCCAGAAATTTTCCAGTATTCGATTACTGTCTAAAGCGATTTTACAACTTGAGTGTACTGTCTTCACGCATTTGTAAACAAAATAAGCACATGAAGAAATCACGTTTCATATCTGGAAATTTTAAATGAAATTGCAATATTCGTATTAAATAGTGTACTTTCTATTTGTGGAAGCATCTGTTGTGTCTATTCTAAATAAAAAACAGCCTTTGGAATGGAAATTATAATTTTTTTGTCTCTGTACCGTGATGTTTGAGCAAACTTATGACGTTTTTTTGTTGCCAGAACCATGATTTCGGCAGCATTTCGTCGATCGCTCTACAGGCGGCCCGAATCAAAGGAAAAAAATGTTGCCCCTTTACTGCGCATGCTCAGCCGTCGGCTAAAATGCGGACCTCACCTGAAATTGGCAGATGTTGTGCAGACGAACTTCAAGCCTTGGTTTAAGTGCCATAAACTGGACGCATTTGTTCATTTGTTCTTGTCAACTTTTGATGGATACACATCTGCATTCATCAACATGTTGCCGGATTCATTGTTTCAGGTTTGGTTTTGTGTGGTTGTATTTTTGGTGTTTGCCTGTTGCATGTTGTCTTCAGTGGAGACCCAGATTTAGAAAAAAATGTTTCATGGTTTCCTAAAAATTCCAAAAAGGTAAATGTGTCGAAACATGGAAAGTACCCTAGAATATATTAGACATAATAAATGTCAAAATTAATTCAAAGTTTCAATATTTTTAATAATCTTATCCATAACTTGAATTACTGTTAACAGTTCGTTGTTAATATATAACTCCTCTTGATAAACATGAAGTATAATTTGCAGTTAACAATATTGATTTCCTATTTTAATTTCGTTGCAAGATTTCCCATAAGAATACCTCAGGTATAATTAGTCAAGTCGAGATAAAGATAGTAAATACAGATATCCAAAATGGAATATTATCATTATAGCTTTTAATTACAAAAATAAATGTTAGGAATGGGAAATTGCGTCTACCTTCACTGCAAATTAACATTATTCATCTAAATTATACCTTAGATAATAATGTAAGACGACATTTTCTTTGTACAATTGAAGCATTATAAGGTTTCTTTCTGCTAGTACTCTGGTATACCAAAAGTAACCTAATATACAGGTATCATTCATGAAACCTCACATGAGGTACAGTATATAATTCTGCAACCAAAATAAATGTTGAGAAAATTAAGATACAAAGGCATCTACATCCTAAAAATAAAATCCATAATTAGGAAGATGGGCAGACAATTGTTATTATTTATTTATCTAGGAATGTTTTGCTGCATTCAATTAACAATGCATTGCTCCGACTAAACATGGTTGTGGTAAACACTGGAATATTTATTTGAAGGCCGAACAACGAAATAAACAACTTATAAACAATTCATTCTATATTAAGAGCATACTATCGATTTCAATTAAAGGATAAATTTACTAGCTATACAATCCTCATTTATCTAACTGGAACTATTTCAGTGAACTGCAGGCCTATTACTTTTACCAAGTCATTGAGCTTTGTCATCTTTATCGCCTGCAATTTGGTGATCAAGCGAAATTGCACCAATTTTTAGAAATAAATGTCAGAGAAAAGGAAGTAGTATGTATTATTACGATTGAATCTTTATTACAAATGAAAGGATGCAGAATGAAAGTATTTCAGTAACAAAAATGTCGCCTTTTATACTCATATATACTAAGTCATGGTTAGATATAATGTACAACAATTAAAACATTCAAATTAGCTTTATTCCAATGGATGGCAAATCCAATATGGCCGCGCTGGTATATTCCAAAATCGACCATCTTAGCCAAAAGAGGGATGCCCCCATATACAGTGGAACCTCGCTTAACGAGCACCTCGCATAACGAGTGATTCGCATAACGAGCGTTTGTTTCGCATAACGAGTGACGTGGATAGGGGAATCCCCGAATTTTGCGATGTAACTTTTCGTGCCATTG
>JAUJYV010000826.1:0-27045 GCA_033995625.1 Ophyiulus pilosus
ACAAACATGTTTGACATGCTTTAAGCAACTACAAACATGTTTGACATGCTTTAAGCAACTACAAACATGTTTGACATTCTTTAAGAAACTACAAACATGTTTGACATGCTTTAAGCAACTATTAACATGTTTGACATGCTTTAAGCAACTACTTTATATAGTGGATATGTTAAAACTACAGTATATCATCGTGTAGCTTATATGTTAAAATCATGTATTTTTCTCATCTTCTTGAGTGTTTTAAGAGGCTTAAGTGTTTTAAAAATCCACGAGATTTTAAATAAGATCAATATCAGTAAAAACGATTTGTGGAACTGATGGAATATTTTTAATATTTCACAGAATTTTTTTCAAAAAAATCGTTCCATAACAGAAGGTACATTAAATTGAAACTACAGTATATCATATTATATGTTAAAAACGGATAATTTGTTCATCTTTGCATTTATGTTTTACAATAAAACCATAAAGCATTAAGTGTTTTAAAAAAAACACAGAATTTTTCAACAGATTGCTGAAAATCTACATGGAATATTTTCAACATTTCACAGAATTTTGCCAAAAAATCATCCCATAACAGAAGATATACAAAACTGCACTAAACGTTTAATTAAAAATAATAAAGGGTTTCCCAATTTGTACAGGACTTTCATATACTTTCCAGAAGTATAGCGGCGTATACACGTATATGATAAGAACCAAAAAAAAAATATATATTTATATTGTAACAGCAGGAGAGACCCATCGAAAATCGATAATGACTGTGGTTAGCAAATTAATTGCGGCACTGAAGACGAGAATTTTTCGTGCAGAAAGTATATCGCTACACTTAACATGCATAGGCATCAAAATTCACCTCTTTCCAATTTTCTCCCTTAAAGCGCAAGCTCGGATATTGCAACACTTTATATAAAAATCAAATAAACAACAATAAAACGACTGCTGCAATACGTTGCAGGGGAAGAATTCACGCAGTCGCCCATCACTTTCCTGCAGAGACGTATCAATTTCCCTCTAAATTCCTTCACATTTTTTTTAACCCTCGTTTTTTTATCAAAATATGGTTCCAGAGGGCAGGTGCATCTTAGCATAAAATGCAATCATTGCATAAGCCTATACTATTGATGCACCCTGAACTCCACAATGTCTATACAAAGGTTTCAACTGCATGGCATTGTTTTCGAAAATAATTAGGGGCAGTTCAAAAAGGACGTGCCTGAAATACCTTCAAAAAGTGATCCCCACACCCTATCCTCTCGATGTCCATTTTAGCCCAGCCCCCCCTCCCTCCCCTCATAGACGTCCTTAATTTTTTTTTATAAAGTAGGGTGTCCAGAAAATTTGTTGGAACATACAAAGGCACATCTTATAAATTTTCAAGCACCGTCTCGCTACCAATTCCACGACATTCTGATTAACGGAAATTTCCTGACCTCGAAGGGAAGTTCCAGCATAAAATTGGTATTTAACACAAATTTAGGCATAATACCTGACTTTCCCGAGGTTTCAAAAATTAAAGTACATTTGGGACTGGGGACACATTTCTTCTGGTGTCCATTTCCCCGTTTACTGGCCTTTAAAACTCAAACAGAAAACCCCAAAATTGAAAATCGCATCATTAGTGGGCGTCCAAAATGGCTTCCCCATCCCTCCCCCTGTACCTGTACAGACCCCTCTACCCCCTCCCCCACTTGACGACGTCCTTTTTGAATGGCCCCTTATCAAGAATTTTTCCCTGATTTTTCAGCAGTAATAAAAAAGCTCGATTTGTTCATTCACCACTTCAATTTTGTAAATATGATGCATATACTGTATATCCTTTTCCAAGAAGCATTAAATATATGCGTGATTTAATTTTGCATGTGTTCAAAAAACATACGAATTTGTAAACATTAATAATGCAAGTTAAACAGTGTGCATATGTATGTCTGAAACGTTATTTTTATTGGAATATTTCGTGGAATTTCGTAAAAGGGTCGTATCGAAAAGTCTTTTCAACAGTTAATATCACTAGAATGCAGTATGCAACATTGTTGCGAAATGTTCTTTTGGAAATTACCCGAAATGTTTATCATAAAATTTTATAAAATCTGAGATGAGTTTTGTACAATATTGGGCAAATGCAAAAATCTCGTCATCATACATGGATGGACAAAATTATAATCACTTGTTAGATCACCTGCAGATTATATATATTAAAACTGTGTCAAAATCTATAAATTTGTTATCAGATTTCGTCCTATTTTCTGACAAACATTAAATTGTCATTAAATTGACTCGGTAATTTTTCCCAGCCCATTCCGGATAATAGGACCACATTATACTCTACTTAATAGATTATTTGGGCACTATTCAGTACCCAAGCAAAATAAATCCGATTAACTTTAGTGAAATGTTATATAAATGCAAACATAAAACATTAGAAATGTTCATCATATATAGCAGGTATTTTATTCTACATATGATTTTTTACTTTATTTCATTGATAATATTTTAGAAAATCTATCCTTATTTTTTTCAAGGAGAGATTTTCTCACCAGAAGAAATATGTCCCTATAGTCCCAAATGTACTTGAATTTTTGAAACCTCTGTATTATGCCTAACAGTGTTAAATACCAATTTTATGCTGGAATTTCCCTACGAGGTCAGAAAATTTCCGTTAATCAGCAAAATCTGGAAAAATGTCATGGAATTGGCAGCGAGACGGGTGCTTGAAAATTTATAGGATGGGCGTTTGTATATGTTCCAACAAATTTTCTAGACACCCTACTTTACAAAAAAATAAATAATTAAGGACGTCTATGAGGGGGAAGGCGAACAATTTTTGAAGGAATTTCGGGGACGTCCTTTTTGAATGACCCAATAGTATTTTGTCACGAAAATCAAACTTATTTGCAATTTTTAAATGTTATTACCAAAAAGTATTTTCATTCTCCTCAGGAGTCCCCCTTTCTCCAAGTGCCATCTCATTATATCGAATTTAACCTGTCTTCAGGAAAACATTCTGCGGCTAGCAGGTTCTACAGGGCCCATTTCGCGTTGCTCAATTACATTTTCATTTAGAACCCGGGCGAAAAAATGCAGACCTGACAGGACAGTGATCAATTAGCTCCCATCTATCCTAATTTTGACGTGATGGAAGTTGATGGGAAAGAGGATTTCAATTAGGGGGCTGAAATTTAATTACTATGATTTGGATTGGCTGCAACGGATAGCCCTTGACGTATGACGACGATTGACCGATGGGCAAGTGGGCAGGCGCGTGCAAGCAAAGGGGGAAAGCACGTGGCCCCAATGGGCAACGATCATGGACCAGGACACTGAGGTATATAAGCTGCATAATCTATTAACCCATGCAAAGTATAAGGCGCTTTTCATATATATCCCATCTTATATAGGCGGCGTGTATAGCATAAAGACGCATGCGTGGGGGAAAAAACGAGGGGGGGAATGCAAGGAAGGGATAAATGAAGAGGAGAAGATTGACAGTGTTGTCTATAAAACTGTCTTTCTGCAACTTCCGGTTTAAGGGTGTGTAATGGCAGCGTAAAAGGGACAAGTGGGGAAAAAAGGAGGGTAAATGGGGGGCGTGCGCAAGCAGATTCGCGCGCAATCATTAATACAGTCCGCCATTTTTTTTGGGGGGTATATTTCCTTGGTGGGGGAAAATGGCGGCCGGAGAATCGATATCCATGATTTCATTAGGAATTCTCAAGAATGAAATTGAAGCGAGGTGCAAGGGGCTTCTGTAGGCGAAACGCCGAGAGGATTCAACGATAAAGCGCGTGGCAAGCGGCTTTTGTATATAACCGGGTATTCGTGATCAATGGGAATATTGTATGGTGTGAAGCAACACGAATTTTGGAAACGAACAAAGATTGTTTCCGAATATACTGTTCGGAAATGCAAGTGTTTGAATATGGAGTATAATCACAAACAATAATAAAAAGCTAACACCGCTTGCGATTCTGCGTATTCTATTTAATTGAATGCAAAAATTGTTCTAACTAGTATACAGCTTAACGCATCGTTCACACGAGGCCGTATCAGCTGATTTGCCGCACGAGGTTTTTTACCGAATTCTTCAGCGGCGCATACTTTTCTATCTGAACGTGCACACGATACGTCTCATGCCGTATATGGATTAATTCCCGATTCGTTTATTTTTGCAATTCGGTTTGGCAATGAGGCGCGTGATAAAATTCGAAATTTATATGGAAAATTGGAACACAAAACATTCGAAAAAAAGAGGCGCGTATATAGAAAATTGGAACACTGAACATTCGAAACTGAATAGTGTGTGAACACTGCATCCGGTTTAGCACCTATTCAGCGTAATTTCCGATTAGTAAAAAAACCGCATCGTGTGCACGAGGCTTTATTATGATAATCTCGTTTAATCAAATTATGGATACCACTATTCCCTACAAGTGTTTGATCACTGGTCCAACATCTGAAAGTCTAAAAAATAAAGGTGCTTGAAGGATCTTTCGACACATTTCACACTTGAGTGTGAATGGTGTCATTGAAACGTTCTAAAATCCACATGTTGTGACCTATTTATTTTTCGACAAAAGTTCTTTGGTACCCGAAAGGTTCTTTAATATAACCCTGAGGCGTTTGAAGGACCTTAATGACCATATACGCTTCTCTATTACTTTAGAATATTGTATGGTGTGACGCAACACGAATTATGGAAACCAAGAAAGATTATACTGTTCGGAAATGCAAGGGTTTGAATATGGGGTATACAGTCGAACCCGCTTAATTGCACAGCGACCCGGCAAGCGGATATTGTGCAATTATCCGGTCACAATTTCATACCAAAGTTGCACATGGGGCTTATTAAATTTTTGCATTTATCCGGTCTGTGCAATTACACGGATTCGACTTTAATCACAAACAATAGACAGTTTGAGCATGCCAACGTCTTTATACTCTCACCTTAACATTAACGGCGGGAAGGGATGAACCACGCGTTAAACTACCCAATGAACTAACTGAACGTAACGAGTGAGCATGCGTGGTTCTTCCCTTCCCGCCGCTCACGTTAAGGTATGTAAGATGCTGGCATGCTCAAACTGTCTAATAACCGCTAAACACCGCGTATACTCAATCGGGATCGAATCTCTTAAGCTGATTTTTTTTTGCTACTAAAAGCATTTTTATTAAAATAAAGATATCGTCAGAAATGGGCATCAACTTGCCCATAACGAATTAAGGAAAAACACAAGTTAATCTGCAATAAAAGCATAAAACGTTAACAAAAGCATTTCGAATACCTTCCAACCATCGACAACAATTTTCATTTGAAAAGCACTTAAACATATAGCGTAGAGCAAGGGTAAACATAAGGTTCTTCTCACCGACCAATGAGAAGATGGCCACAAATCGCCTTCAGAAATTAGTTGGAAACCAGGAAAATCGCTCAATGCACGGTGAAATGTCAGGGTTTCCAAGGAACAAGATTCCCCTCCCTCCCACGTCTTCTGTGTTTGAAGAGCTAGTTGTCCAACTTGAAAAGGGGGTTATTAGATATTGCTTTTAATGAGGCTTTTAAGGGGTTTGCAGAGGTCATGCTTAATTCCGGTTCCAGCTTTAAGCTGCCGTGCAGTACAGCTAGAAATATCAATTTTGGCTTAAGTTTCTGCATTCTACAATGGCCATTTTGCGCATCCACCCAGAAAACAAAAGAGGATAATTTAGAAGTCATAGCATGACCCGCGTCGCTTTAGCCTCGCAGCCTGGGTCGTATTGTTGGGCGTGGAAATATAGATTATTAATAAAGATTTTGCAATGAGACTTAGGGCGAAGTCGCAGTCGAAAGGCATCGTTGATCCTTGGAGAATAAACTAGGGGACAAACTAAGAGTCTGCAAACAAACTAGAAAATGTCGTCGTCCATCTCCAATCTTCCTTATTCTCATGTCCCTTGTGGTAAAAGGGCAGGCCAAACTTGGGGATTAGTACAGAGCAGAAATTGCATTTAATATGCTAAAATGGTGCTCTTAAAGTAAACAGCTGTTGTTTTGGAATTCTGTTTAAGCTCAAATAATAGCACTTGTTCATCATAAAATGAGATTTTTATAGTATGTTGCATACATGAATACACTCTGAGAAATAATGGTGAAAATGGATGTTTTGAAACACTCATTTCTTATTAACATGTTCAGTTTAAGGTGTACAAAACACCTTTTTCTGCATGGTGCTGCATTTAAGGTGCCAAAAAACACATTTTCTTATAACAGAGTTTGATAAAACCTTATACAAGTATCTTTTTACAGTACGTTAATGGGTACATTCTTATACTGTATATATACATATGTTAGTAATACCATTCATTGTATATATAACAAACCATATTTTGATAATCCGATCATTATAGGCATTTCTCGATATGTTAAAACGTGTTTTGCAAATGGATGGTCATTTTTTAATGTACTTCCGGTTTGACACGCATACGACATGTTTAAAACAATGGATTTTAGGATTTTTATGCAATTTTACTTAAGTATACAATTGTTTGTTTTCATGCACAATTAAAAATTTGTGATATTCAGTTTTCATTAATTGTCACAAGTATAGCATATTGTTATACGTCTGTCGCCTACTTTAAAATATTATATTAATTTAAGTTACAATTAAGTTATTAAAATTAAACAATTCAGTAAACTTGATGAATCATTATCCAAGATAATAAAGCAAAGTTGATTTTATAAACTGACACTTTATTATTATGAAAGGATGCAATTTGATTTTCAATTGCAATTTAAAACGGCAATTAGGGATGATCAAATCTTATAAACACTTAGAACTCAAAAATATTAAATTTATTGATCCAAATTTAAAGTACAAGTCTGGCAAAGCTTATTTTACTGCACTCTGCAAATGCATAATTCTGACATGTTATAATTATAATTGTTACGTAATGACCGAGATATATGTATCTGCACATGTATGTGAGATGAGCCCCTTTCGAATCATGGTCCATATAGTTCAAACTGGACTATGGGACTTGTGGAAAACTCATAAAACATCATCATCATATAGGCGGACATCCAAATCCCTCCAGACGAAGCTCGTTATAAGACCTAGCAATCGTTGTATTTCACGCGAAAATTAGTGCCGGGATGAAGTTTATTAAAAGGTTTACGATTGCCAATTAAAGCTGCTCTCCTGCTGACTATAATTCAGTAAGTTTTAGGCTTTTCCAAGCTCCACCAGTTCCCTGTTGTATTATTTATTGGCCTGGCGTTCGTATATACTCAAGCTTTATTTATAAATCCATGTCTGGAGTACACCCGCAACTTTGCCAGACTTAAACGAGGCTCGCACAGACCTTAATTCAGATTAACTGTCCGAACTTAATTCTAATTGGGTGGATTAGGGCCTAATTGGAGTTTGCGATACACCCGGAGAAGCAACCCTTACATACACAAACACCATTTCTGACGAATGCACCATTTTTCGAGGTTTCATATTTTTCTGAAGAACATCAACTTCACACGAAACTGCGCGTCGAGGCCATGGATGTGAACCCGGGCCAACATCTGCAGCCAAATTAGCACTTTAAGGCAATGTTATATGCGAATTTAATCTATTCCAGGAAAACGAAATGTATATATCTTGGTTATGCAAGGATCAAACCACGTGATACTGTCGTTTAATCGTTTGTATATATGGAATATCATGCAACCCTATATTTCTTGTTTGGAATGTCTATGGTATGTATATTCCATTCATATATGGCATTCCATCCACACTATATGGGTGGCAGGATTTGCGGACAATTCCTCACAAACAATTCCTCGCAAGACAATTCCTCACAAACAATTTCTCGCAAAGGACAATTCATCGCAAGGTCAATGCATCACATGGCATTTCCTATAACCTAACCACTTCAGGAGGACTACAATATTTTACATGTGTCCATAAAATGACCAAGAAATTTTCAACTTGACAAATGCCTCATCACTTTTTAAAATCTGCACAACCTTGCAATGAATTGTCATTTGCGATGAATTGTTTGCGAGGAATTGTCTTGTGAGGAATTGTTTGTGAGGAATTGTCTAGCGAGGAATTGTTTGTGAGGAATTGTTTGCAATAAACTGTTTGCGAGGAATTGTTTGCGAGGAACTGTTTGCGAGGAACTGTCTTGCGAGGAACTGTCTTGCGAGGAATTGTTTGCGAGGAATTGTTTATGAGGAATTGTTTACGAGGAATTGCTTACAAGGAATTGTTTGCGAGGAATTGTTTACGAGGAACTGTTTGCAAGGAATTGTTTGCGAGGAAAGTGTTTTCAAGGAATTGTTTGCGAGGAAATGTTTGCGAGGAACTGTTTGCGAGGAAAGTGTTTTCGAGGAATTGGTTGCGAGGAACCGTTTGCGAGGAAAGTGTTTTCGAGGAATAATTTGCGAGGAATAGTTTGCGAGGAAAGTGTTTTCGAGGAATTGTTTGCGAGGAAATGTTTGCAATAAACTGTTTGCGAGGAACTGATTGCGAGGAGCTGTTTGCAAGGAACTGTTTGCGAGGAACTGTGATCCCATATTTTATAGGGGATCTCAGAAGGTGTTCTTATCCACTTATAGACATCATTGTTAAATTTAAAATTTAATAAAACTTGACTTCAATCTGGATTTAAGTGCGGAAATCCGGTAATCCATCCTATGCTCGTATGCGTAAAACGTACCTGCATGTGTATACTGATATCTGCATTATGACTTAAAGCTACATGTTTTTAGGAGCACATCTGTGTTAAGGAAACATGTTCATTCTGAACATAGCACTGCTATATATATATAAACGCGTTTTCCTTATTACTGATTTGTCATTAACATGCTAAGCCAATGTCACATATAACTCAATTTTAACATTACTAGTAATTTATACATGTCAATTTGGGATAAACGTGTCTCGATCGAGTATGGTATGATGAAATGTGATTTATCACGCTATACAAGATAAGCCATTTCTGCAGCTGGATTAATTTGAAATTAAGTATATTTTGCATCCTATAATATTATGCAAAAGGTACAACCTCTATCTACACCCATGAGGTACCTATTTTATGACATAACACTATAACAAAACTATATCATATAAGTGGAACCTTTGGAGGTTCAATCTACTGGTATTGGCAAAACCTTTTAAGGTTATTTATAACACCTAAAAAAACGTTCCAACTAAAGGTTCAATATGAAACCTTTAAAAAAATTCATATAGGGGGCGCTGTAGTTGCAGATATTCTGGTAGTTAATTATCCAACGTTGAAGAGATGTTGTAATAAACAACCAAAGAACCATTGTAGAAATTGTCGAAATGGTGAAACATGGAACCTTTCATTTGACACAATTCGCACTCAAGTGTCCAAATAACCTTTCAAACACCCTTATTTTTTAGAGTGCGTACATGTGACCTTTTCAGTTATAACTTGTAACTGCAAGATTACATCTTTAATCTTCCACAATAGACTGGATGTTTATGCCCCAAAGTAAATTTTTTGAAAATAATTGGAAACTTGTATACAGCAATTTCTAAACAGGAATTGGCAAGTAAAAACTGGCTACATGTTTATAGTTAAAGGCTGATTATCTTAATTTTAAACTTTGTTCCTTTATCATGTGCCTTGACAATTATGCTCACCATGAGTTGGAAAATACGTGTAGGTTTGAAAAAACAAATACTTGAGAGTATCAAAAACAGGGAAGTTCCTATAGCAAACGAGGGCAGTTGGTCATCCCAAAACCTTCGGAAGTAAGTAAGCGGGTTTCAAACCCACACAATATACTATTCCAAGCCTTGTCCTAAAAACCTTTCCTGCCCGCATTTCACCCTGTCTGCACCTAGACAAGCACGCGCGTTTTTCGTGTGGGGCCAAGCAAATACCCTACTAGCCCACATTGGAAGCTGTCCCCACCCAGACAGGCCAACCCTCTTCCTTTCATTACCCCCACCCCGTTCTGTCGGACCCGGCGCCCACGCGTAGACAGGAAGGGGTTTCTCCGCCATATCCGGACGGCGAGGGAAACTGCAGATGACTCAGACCGTTCCATCTGCGCAAAAAGTCACGTCCTGCATGCAGGACAAAAAAAGTTGACCAGGCGGCCGCCATCTTGGAACGCCGGACAAGGTCCGCACTAATTGCCCCGGACACCGCCTTAATGGCGAGGGACTGGCGCGAGGTCGTCCCCAGGAGAAACTGCCATTATTCATTGGTCAGTCGGGTCCATTAAGGCCGGCGATAAGCTAATCACAACATCGAGTCGACCAACAAAGGGCCCCACCGCAGCCGTTCACTGAACGGACCCGTGGCAAGCTGCAATGGCGAGGTTGAAAAGGGGGGAAAACCCCTTCGCGTTCCAACCCTTTCGTCCCCTTCGCATTCAGGCCACCTTGAATGCGGCCTGATGGACCATTGAAGCCGGCGGACGCGTGTGGAAGGTCTGGTCGATGGTCCCTCAACAACGAGGAAGATACTTTTGATTGTCTGCACCGACGCCATCTTGGATGCTCGAAAGACACAGGCGCGGTAGAACAAAGGGAGGGAAAATCTAGAATTGTATGGTAACACGCGTGGAATTTTTAGGCTCCATGACGAACTAGCAGATTTGGAACAGAAATCATGTATACTATTAACAGTAAAAAAATGGCTTAAAAGTTATGGAAAACTGCCGGAAGAATAATTAACGGGATCGTTCCGTGAAATGTACAGATTTTCGTAAATGTGTTACAGTAATAATAAGGGAATACTTCCGTAAAAATAACTGAATACGACTATAAAAATGACAGAATACCTCCACAATAGTTGTGTAGGTTTTTTTCTTCTATATTTGTCACTAGAGGTCACAATCAATTTTCCAATCATTTATGTTTTCTGTAAGTTGGCATTTGCTTGGAAACAACTGTGGAAAACATGGAAATGCACAGTCAAGACAGCCGACCCGGGAATCGAACCCAATTAAGGTCTTCTGATTGAAAAAACTGATAGCATAACTACTATCCCACCTAGCTCAGTGACTCAACATACCTTTAATTTCCAAGTATCTGTGGGGTGAGTGAGATATGGAAGGTTCCTTCATTTTATGGTACATTTGAAGGAAATCTCTTGTATTAAACCAGAAAAGGATTAATGCTTGCACCTAAAATTGTCTTTATTCATACCACCATATGACCTTTAATTGATCTGATTTTTTAATAAAGGTTACTAAATGCGGAACGTTCCTTCTTCTTGGATAAATTCAAATGGAATTTCTGGTATAGCCAGTTTACTGGATATTTCAATTTTCGCTCGACATTTCGTTCAATTTTTATACTCGACTTTTCCTGTAAAGTGTACGGATTTTTTTTAACTGGGCACAAAATACACTATATGAAATAAAATCTTTGGAAGTTAAATCACCTGAAAACCAGTGAAACCTTGAATGCTTTTGAACCCTTAAATTGTTTAGGTTCTTGTTTACAGAAATTTTTTGCATTCCATGAAATAATATGTATGTGCAATGCAAGTATGTGTAATGTGTTTTCATAAAATTTCTTTTGGAATACAACTTATACTTTTGGCCATTATACTATAGTTGACTGAACATGACCACATCAGTGTTCTGTTGAATACCAGAATTCAGTGTTATACGTGTTAAAAATATCTAATAGTGTACTTTCTAAATTACATTATATAAAGTTTGTTAGGAGCACATTTCGAATTATGAACTGTTAATTTCTGTCTTATACATGTAGTAAAAATTTCCAACAATGCACCAATTATATTCCTGAATGTTAATTATACAGACGAGATTTCCATACTTTCCATGACCAGGTTATTTTTATTATTTGTATATCGTTACAGCACAACGTTTCAATTGCATATAGCCTTCGTCAGGTGTTGGACCAATTAAAATACATAAGCACAAAAATATTTACATACTTATTACTACAAACAGTGATGTCCATTAAATGTCTAATTCCAGATAAATGAGAGATGGAGCATATGCATTTTTAGTGGTGGTCTATGTTTTTCAGAATTACTGAATGTTAATAAATGGACACAAAACTGAAACTTCAAAAAAAATACAGTGTGCATTGTCATGAACTTTGAGGTTTTGCTAGAATTTCGAGCAGCACTTTTGAACTTTTACCATGCAATTTCGATATTATCTATATGACATATCGGGCCTTTACATTTCAGAGATATAGAATTCGCTGACATGTAACTATACTGCTTACCTTATGTGCCATTATGGACTAGTTTTTTGTAGCACAACTCGAAAAGGGGTCTCATGACAAGGTGGCACGTTCTCAACAACCCATTTTCCCTCTATAATTCCCAATGCCAAAAAAATTGGTTTACCCTGCCATTGGTCCTAACAGGGGGTTGTTTATTTTGCAATTCATGTTTGTATGTCCATGCATGTCCAAGCATTAATCTGTTTGCACAACATCCCCTAGAGGATTATTTTGATTTCAAGATTATTTAACCATTAATCACCAGTGTTCTATATAGACTACCTTGCACTCACCCGAATGACCTTTCGAGAAGAAGCACTCCATGATTTGTCAGAACTCATAATAGCAACCCGACGGATGGTCCATTTAAGAGTTGTTAAATGCCCATTAGCCGATAGATGAGGGGGTTGGAGTATAGGCATTGCATCAGCATTTTTCAACTTTTTTATGTGTGAAAGGTTAAGTCATTCTTTGTCTTGATTGGATTATATGTTGAAGTTTGACATATTATGTCGTTGTAAAGTAATTAATTCGGACATTATAACAAATATAAAAACGATGTTATATAGATTATCTGATAGAATATGTACTTTATATTTAATAAAAGCAAATATATATTCTATTATATACAGTCTATCGATATCAGAAATATCAACTTTTTAGAGGGGTTCATTTAAGAAAGACGTCCTCAAGAGGGGGCAGATCTTCTGGCATGTGGACAAGGGAGAAGGGGAAAATCCATTATGGACGTCCATTAATGATGGTATTTTATCAGTTTTTGGATTTTCTGTTTGTGTTTTAAAGGTCAGTGAAAGGAGAAATGGGGAAGAAATGCGTCCCCAGTCACAAATGTACTTGAATTTTTTAAACATCTAGAAAGTCTGGAATTATGCCTAAATTTGTGCTAAACATCAATTTTATGCTGGAATTTCCCTTCCAGGTCAGGAAATTTTCGAAAAATCTTAAAAATGTCGAGACGGGTGCTTTGAAAGTTATAGGATGTCAACAAATTTTCTGGACACCCTACTTTGAAGAAAAAATGAAGGGCGTCTAAGAGGGAAGTGAGGGGGGAGGGGGGGGAATTTATTTGAAGGAATTTCGGGGACGTCCTTTATGAATGCCCCCTTACCTGCATTTTATAAAACATGGCAGAATTATATCTCCACATGTATTTAAAAACAGTTTCGTTGTTAAGTCTGATCCAATTTTGAAAGATATAATTAATGCTTTTAAAACTCACTTTGTTCAAGATCAAATAAACTTATTTATGGACAACATGAATTAACCAGCTTCTGCCAACTCTCAAGCATCTTGCAGCTTTAAGATTCTTGGACTGTTGGAATATATATGCACATTTTTCTAAGTGCAAACTTAAATCTTGTCTATATATTCACAGTCTAGCCACTATTGCGTGCAAAGACGCCAACGCCCTCAAAATTCCAAGAATTAGTTCGTAAATTCTTTTACATGTGGAAAATAGCAAAAACAATGTCGTATATTTCGTTGGTAATTTCGATGGCTTGAATCTCATGATGATTTAGTTCATTTTTAAATTGGTTACATATGTGCGTTGCATAATATGTACTTGTATATATTTTAACATCCATTTTCATGCTAAAAAATATACATGCTTTAAACATTTTGAAATCATGTGAAAACTTTCGATATAAAATAAATATTAACATTAGCAAAAGTATATACAGTATACATGTTTGTATATAGTTGTAAACATGATGCATTTCCAATGTTGTTTTGCTCATGCTTTCAAATATAACTATACTTTGGGGATATAAAAACATATATAATAAGTCTTTGAATGTTCTTGATTCCTTGATCTGTACCATGTCTTTGACATATATATATATATATATACCCTTAAGCGCATCGATACATGTCCGATGCCATCTATACTTGTCTGAGAAGTCCATGACGTGTGTGCAGCTCAACAATTTGAATTTCACATTATAGATATAAGAGTTTATCTATACATATACGATATGCGTTTTATAACATGTCACATTGTCACACATTTTGATATATTCTTATTTGTAAAAAGTTGAAACTTTTGTCATTATCTGTTGAGAATTAACCGTCAAGCTTTAATTCACACACGAGATCATGTCTGAAGCAAGTATATACTTTTGCTGATGCAGAATTGAGTACAGTTTTTGTAGTGAAATTTCAAAATTAAGAAGTTCTGTCAATGGAGATTTTGTATAGTTAGATTTCAAAATTAAGAAGCATGCAGAGTCCTTGGAGATTTTGTAGCGAAATTTCAAAATTAAGAAGCAGTGTGCATGGAGTTTTTGCAGTCAAATTTCAAAATTAAGAAGCACTGTCCATGGAGTTTTATAGTGAAATTTCAATATTATAAGAAGCAGTGTCCATGGAGTTTTTCTATACTAAAATTTCCAAATTAAGAAGCAGTGTCCATGGAGTATTTGTAGTGAAATGTAAAAATTAAGAAGTTCTGTCCATGGAGATTTTGTATATAGTGAGATTTAAAAATTAAGAAGCAGGACCATGGAGTTTTTGTAGTGAAATTTCAAAATTAAGAAGCGGTGTCACTGACATATAGGATCGTTCTTATACGTATATAAGGGCCGAACACTTGGAATGTTATTTTACATCGGTGGAATTCCCAGGACACCAAGGTCCGCTTTCCACGAATTGATTTTAAGACCTGGCATCGATTTCATTTTCTGAAGGAGCAGAAGGAAAAAAAAAAGATGTGCCACTGCAAATATTGTATGACAATTTGAATATCCAAAAATGTCGTGTTCCGATCTATGTATTCGGAATTGAATTCAAACAGTGTAACTCTATCGAGGATGGCTTTTTATTTATATGTAAATTCGAAATTACCTTATAGCTTGTTTCAATCGATTGGGATTTTTCATCCCTAAAATACGAAGAATATCTACTAACAATGTCAGTTGGCATTTGGAGACGGATAAATGTAGACGCACGCGAAGGGTTCAATCCAATATAACCCCCACTTTTCAATTTTGCATAATGCAAAACCGCCAAACTCGAAGCTGGGCATGCTCGGCACGCCGAAGACAATGTGCTCAAAATGGGGGCCACGGAGTGCAGATTTTCGAGAAAAGGCAAAAATCGGAAACGTTTTTCATCAGCATAAAACGTGCAGAAGACAAAGTGAGAAACGGGCTCCGGCTAAAAGGCAAATTGCGAGACATTGGCAGCGCAATCATTAACATAATGGACGAAGAGGCTGCTGGGCTGGGGGCAAACAGAGACGAAGGGGTTGAAGAAGAGGGGCCCTTTGCAAGCAAAGCGCGATAGCGGGATAAACGACTCATCTTAATTCCTCATCGGGGAATTGAGGCAGCAGTTCTGGAACACTCTGAAATGGGCTCATCACAATTTTCTTCATTTGTTTATTAATATCTCCTTAACCCAGAAACGCCACAGAAATCGAGCGCTTGCATATATAGAGGGCGATGTGGAAGATGATGGCACTATAAGTTGATGTCGTCGATATATATATATATACTGCATGTAGAGAAAATGGAAGATTGCATTCGCGACGTGAATATATATAACGCGGGTGTATGAAAGGGTTTTCCCTTGGATATATCAACGCTTTTCAGTTTTCTGTTTTCGCAAAATTGCCACGGAGAATGTGTCAAGAAATTAACTCTGGACATGATCGGCTTCTAGAAACTCACATGGTCATTCTAAAAACGACGTCTGTAGGGGGTGGGAGGTGGTATGAAGAGGGAAATGAACATATAGGGGTAGGGTAAAGACTAACAGATGTCCTCTTGCAGTGTCAAATTTAGAACATTATATATAGAACAATCTATGACACTCTGTACATTATACCATGTCTAAAACGTCTTATATATACCTCTAAAGTGGTAATTAGCATTTAGGAATGCTAATTCCCAATATATACTGTTCTATATTTTACAAAAATATTCAGCATGAAACTTCAATTGAATGTACTGCATATATACTGCTTTCTATAGTTTGGTGTTTTTGGATGCTTGCAGAGGAAAATCACATGAAATTAGCTAGCTATAGACATGATCTTTTTCTAGAAACACACATGTCATTCTTAAATGGACGTCTGCAGGGTTGAGAGATGGTATGCAGATGGTAACGAACAATTTAAGGGGTAGGGTATAACATCATTTATAGATCTCCTCTTGCAGTTTTGAACATATGAATAATCCATAGCACTTTATAATTAACTATGCCATGTACCTCTATGAAATGTCTTTATATAAATGCCACCATTCTATGCAGTTCTAAAAGCACATTAAAGGTTTTATATTTTATAAAAGGTTCAGCATGAAACCTTAATTGGATTAATTAATCATGCATGCATGATTTACATGATTGCACTTTTGAAAACAATCAAAATTGGGCTTACTGAATGTTTATAACAACAAAAATTCCCATCATGCATCACGAATTGCCAAGTTCGGACATGCATGGTCGACGACATCAAATTCATTTTCTGATCATATCAGGTCATATAACCCAATGAATGCATTGCAGGAAATGTATAAAATTATTGCCATATGTTTATAATTGTTTTTAAACAAAAACAGAAGAAATTAAATAAAATTTCTTATAATGTCGATATAATTACATAAGATGTGTTCAGTAGAATACAAACACTGTAGAAGGTTATCATGTCGTGTATCATATACATATACATCACTGCATTGTTTATTTCAGTGACCAGATATAACCTGCACGTTAACCTTAAGACGTTTTCAATAAGACGATATATTTTGTGAATCAAACATGTAAGAAGCACAAACATTTGCATCTTTATAGAAGTTGAGATGCACCAATTCGTCTTATATTCCGCCGACGTTATCGCACGCAGGGTGGTGGAACGTGAACGTCATACTCGAACGCCCCCACTCGGTTCAATTCTGCCTTTGGCTGCAGGCCTAATCCGGTTGCAGCCATTCTGGAACATGTTTAATATCCGAAGTGCCCTCAATGGTCCAGCAGTAATTCCATTTGCTAGCAAAACCCCTTGGCGCTCGTCCGAGTGACCAAGCGGCCTGGGAAACGAGCTTTTCATGCAAATCTGCCCTACGACGGCATAAAACGCGCAGTTTCGCCGTGGAATGGCCGACACCTCGCATTTTTATTTCGCATTCGTTATTAGGTGGCGCCTAATCCATGCCATGGAGGAGAGGTGGTGGCTTCCTCCCCTCCACCCCCTTTCCTATTTTACCCCTACCTTCCCTTCATCCCATCATTTCCCCCTCTCAAGACATGCTTCATATGTGCCATCATCTATACGACCATCTTCACCGCTCCGAATGCAGAGTTTGTATATATGCAGATGGATGGGTTGCATCCAGGTCACAGTGTTTGGGGCCCAGCGCCTGCCGCCCTCCAAGCCTCTGTCTTAGCTCTTCTGCGCGTGAAAGACGAAGAAGGCCGCTGCTTTTTTTTATCATTTTGGTCTTTATTGATCTTTGCAGCTATTTTTCTTCTGGATAGATAGAAGAACCTAATCACACAAGCAGCAGTCCGCTTTTTTGCCGTTCATCATCGTGCCTTTCTCTTAGCACGTCCTCGTTTGGACAAGCCTTGCACGGTGTGTGTGTGTGGGAGGGGGGGGGGATGTGGGGAGAGGGGGGGGGGGAAGGGAATGATGAGGGAAAGGCTTCAAAACCAGTCGGAACCAGGGATTCCAACATGCGCTCGGAAAATGCCACGGGAAGGGAAGGGATGATACGTGGCGTTGCATTGGTCAGACTGGCATACTGAATACTCCAATCAAGGGAAGGCCGAACATGCTGACCAATGGCCGGTGTGGACGAGGCGGGCTTGACCGCTTTAGGTCCTGATGCCGGTTAAAGACCCGTTAATCATGGGTGATGGAACGGGTTCCCTGACCATGCACTACCAAATGCAAGTGTTAGTTAACGTTATATGCTGTTAACATTATACTTGTACTCTATACAGTCGAATCCGCGTAATTGCATACCGGTTAATTGCACATGTTCTCCTTGCACCGAGCTTTTGCCCTATGTTTTGTACATAATGTGAACCCGGATAATTACACACCGGATGAATGCACATATTTTGCAAGCCCCATGAGCAACTTTTGTATGGAATTGTGACCGGATATTTGCACATTGAGATGGCCCACCCAGAAAATTACTAAATAGCTACAATATAATATATAATAGCTTTATATTTTCAATCTTTAAAGTATACACTGGAAAAAGAGAATTAATCTTATAAATGTTTCCCATAGCTATCTAGACTAGATTGCTGTATTTAAGCAACACCCGGATAATTGCATAAACCGGTTAATTGTACATTTTCGTCTTGGCTGGTCGATGTGCAGTTACGAGGGTTCGACTGCACATGTACCTTTGTAAATAGAACCCTTTAGAATTGTTATAGAGTTCTAATACGAGAGCAATTATTGAATGTGGAAGCTTAAATTGACACCATATATTAATAATTGACATTTTTCAATTTTACATGCAAATGTGAAAATAAATAATGAACTTCATGAAATGTTTTTTTCTACAAACTAGATTAATCATCTATATAATAGTAATTTATAAAAATGATACTTCTTATTCATTCGCGCGCAAGATTAAATAATCTTGCTGTATAAGTTTTATAAACAATTGTATTTAAAATGTGTTCAATATAACATGCATAAAATAATATATATAATTTTAAATATAAATTCTTAAAATACATTACAGAGCATTCATGTATATTCGTGAGCAATATAACTAACTTGTTTAACATGTTAATTACTCATAAGAAAATGCAGGTTGCTGATATATAATCAAATATAACCTTTAGAGATTCAATCGCTTATACACTGACGAAACCTTAATCAATATATGCTTTCAATAAAGGGAAACTTTTCACCAAAGAACCTTTAAGGATATATTTTAGTGATATCAATGTCTTGGTTCCCCTAAGTCTGAAAAACTTGTCAATTGAATTTAATAACTGTGGTCGAGAATTACATCAAGTTTCTTAAAAGCGACTTGATTCATTGAATCACGCCGTTTAGCAATATATGGAAGCCACAACAATTTAATAATGG
Organism: Ophyiulus pilosus; assembly: GCA_033995625.1. Classification (NCBI taxonomy): domain Eukaryota; kingdom Metazoa; phylum Arthropoda; class Diplopoda; order Julida; family Julidae; genus Ophyiulus; species Ophyiulus pilosus. The sequence goes on from JAUJYV010000826.1 coordinate 19,300, forward strand.
GCGTTTTTATTCTCGACAGAAAAATTCAGTTGGCTTCAGGAAATGTTTACACATATACGCGACTAGAAAATCCTCGCGAATTCGTAGATGGGACTAATTCGGTCTGGTTTCAGCGAAAATTGCTTAAAAGCATCAGGCAGTTTCCCATGTTTAGGGTCACGAGGGAATCTTTAAAGTTGATGTCTGATACCGAGGCAGTTGCCAACAAAATTCTGGAAATCTATAAATAAAAGACTTGCATGGGAATCATGCAGTCTTGAGTATGCAATCTCAAGAATGTGAAAATTTCCAAATTTGGCAAAAATGTGAAATAGAAACATATTATCTTAAGTTATTATGATGAACAATAATTTTGCAAGTATAATTGCATGCTTTTTACATGTATGTAAAAAGTAAATAAATTATATAATTGATAACCATATTTTCAAATAACCTTCTTTTTACATGTTATTTGTAAATGAGTTCAGGAACCGAAACATGAATCTGGAAATTTTACATCAGGAATCATTTATCGCATCCTTATCGCATTTAATTAATTGTAATGTATATAATTGAGCATCTGAGCACACTGTATATTTATACTTTGCATGTATGCGTAAATAGTTTGTTGTAGAAAGGAGACAGTAGATAATATATATGCAGATCGAAATTTTAGTGTGCATGCCGTGAGTTGAAGTGGATCATATACGTATATATATAGGGTCGAAATTTAACATGGAAGGTTCCATCGAACCTTTTGAAGCTATACAAAGGTTCCATTTATTAAACATTTTTGAGGTTCTATAAAGCCAACATATATAGGTGCCCACATGTATACATTGTGAATTTCCAAAGGTTCCAAATGCCATGAACTATACAAAGTCTGGTGAAATTTAACCTGCAAGGTTCTATCAAATGTCTTAAAGCTATACAAAAGTTCCATTTATTAAACATTGCATGAGGTTCTATGAAGCCACAATCTATAGGCGCCCCAACGTATATATGGATGCACTATATTGTACATGGTGTATAATAACTTCTAAAGGTTCTAAATGCCTGGACTATACAAAGTATGGTGAAATTTAACATGTAAGGTTCCATCAAACCTTTTAAAGATCAGTAACGTTTATTTATTGAATTTTTGAGATTCTATATAAAGCCATGTTTAGTATACATGGAGACAGTATACAAGAACTTCTAAAGGTTTGTGGCTAAATTTGCCATTCAAGGTTCACATCGAACCTTTTGAAGTTCTGCATGGTTTATTTATTGAACATTTGAGGTTCTATATACTACTAAACCATGTATACATGCATGGAGGCAGTACAATATCTTCCAAAGGTTCTATACACTGTAAAAACCAAAGTCTTAATTTAAGATACTTTTCGTGTCAATTCTTGTAGACAAAATCAAGATGTTTTGCACATCTTATATTTTAAAAAATAAGATATATAAAATGAATTAATTTACCAATTAAGTCATTTTATGTGCCATATTAAAAAAATAAGTCATTTTATGTGTCTTATTTATACAAAAATAAGATGCACAAAAAGTCTTGATTTTGTCTACAAGAATTTGCATTAAATTAAGACTTTGGTTTTTACTGTGTACGTGTCTCGAAACCATGCCATCACTTGTAACATATAAGGTTCCATCAAACCTTTTAAAGTTCAGTAACGTTTATTTATTGAATTTGTGAGGTTCTATATAAAGCCATGTTTAGTATACATGGAGACAGTATACAAGAACTTCTAAAGGTTTGTGGCTAAATTTGCCATTAAAGATTCATATCGAACCTTTTGAAGTTCTGCATGGTTTAAATATTGAACATTCAAGGTTCTATATACTAAACCATGTATACATGCATGGAGGCAGTACAAGATCTTCCAAAGGTTTTGTCTCGAAACCATGCCATCACTTGACTGTCTCTCCTGCACCTAGCTTTTCAAGATGGCATGGCTTTATAGAAAGCCAGCATGGCTATCATCGCCGCATGCTAAAAAAACCGGGCAACAAAAAAACGGCAGAAATTTGCGCAAAGTCCGTGGGTTGAACGTCTCACTGGCTGGCGAGTTTTCGGGAAAAATCGATAACGCATCTAAATTTAAACTGGCGAGCAACAACTCCGGGCGCAAACCATGGTAACTCGCTTTCGATTTTTTTTTTCTTCTCTTCTTTAAGCATCACATAGATGCCACGAGAGTGACCCGGAAAATGGCCGGCTGGAAATTTCCAGTAATTTATTTCCGCATCGCAAACCAGGCCTAAGTCTATCTGGGGGCGCGCGAACCATGCAGCGACGTTAGAAAATTGATCCATCAAAGATAAATTTTCCCTCGCGCAAATAAAACGCGAATCTGGCTTGACCCGGGCCTGACACAGCTGCAATCTTATTAACAATTTCAGGGTTCAGACCGCGCCAGCTCTGCAGGCGAGCCGCCCATGAAAGCCCGTCTTAAAGCGGCCCTGAAGGAGTGACTGAACTCCCTTGCAAACGGATGCAGATGGAGGGGAGGATGCAAGAGTCCCAACTTCAGGGAGGCAGCGCCATCCGACGGCGGCTTTGGGAAGCAGGGCGCCTAAAGGGGATGGGACATCCTGAATTTGCGCATCATGTTAGTTAGGGGCCATTCAAAAAGGACGTCCCCGAAATACCTTCATCTCCCCTTCCCCCTATCCACACTACCCATTTTATCCAAAACCTCTTCATCCCCCCCTCCCCCCTCAAAGACGTCCTCAATTTTTTTTTGAAAAGTAGAGTGTCCAGCAAATTTGTTGGAAAATACAAAGGCCCATCCTATAAATTTCTAAGCACCCGTCTCGCTACCAATTCCACGACATTTTTTCCAGATTTTTCTGATTATCGAAAATTGCCTGACTTCGAAAGAAAATTCCAGCATAATATTGGTGTTTAACACAAATTCGGGACATAATTCCCGACTTTCCTGAGTTTTTAAAACTGCAAGTACATTTGGGACTGGGGACACATTTCTTCTGGTGTTCTTTTCCCCTTTCAATGATCTATAAAACTGCAATTAAACATAAAAACATGCAAAAACTCAAAAATACAATTAGTGGACGTCCATAATAGCTTTCCCTCCCCACATATGTCCACATGCCAGCAGACCCCCCACACCTTATCCCCCACTCTTGAATATGGCCTTTTTGAATGACCCCTTATTAGTTATTTATTGAACCAATTTAACGACTCAGGTATATATACAGGGGAAAATAGAGGAGGAATTATAAGAGAAATTAAGAACACGATTGTGGCCAATTTTTAGAGGAACTAGACACTTGGGAGATATATACAGGTGTAGGTGTTATAGTATACAGTTTATGCTTCTTTATCCAGTTATACCTGGATGGACACAGCGTGAAAGGTGATAAGTGATAAAGGTCAATTCTTGAAGGAATTTCGGGGACGTCCTTTTTGAATGGCCTCAAAGTGCAATATAGAACCTTTCATATCCAAAAAAACCTCTTTCAAACACCTTTAGAATGGAGGATTTTTTTTCCTTGAACGGATGGAGCTATAAAACAGTAGACTATTGTCGCGTCTATATTACTTAACACGACAATTCCAAAACTTAACGATAGCCGAGGCTTGAAGTGCCCAAACCAACACTGTTGGCCAATTAAGGACGGCGCAAAAATTTATGTGCTTCATAAATCCGAGTGTAGCGTCGGAAACGGCGGATTAATTATGTCGGCCCGCGCCTAATTGACCACAACGCGTCTGGCGTTCCAGGGAACGGCCGTTAAGCGCCAGGCCCTAGCCACGCGATCAGCGACTACATTAGCACGCCGATTGGCCATTAAACGCCCGTTAAATGCGAAGGGCTAATTAGGACAGTGCATTTCAAATGTTCGCCAGCAGGTCGCGCAAAGGCCAAGCGACCATTTTTTTTCTCCTTTTTTCCGGCAGTTGCCAAATCGCGGATTATCGATCGTAGGGGCCTGCGCAATTTTCACTACAACGTTGAGTCGTTGCAACGAAGGGCCGGTTAAATCCATAATGCACAACGCAGGTCCGGCGCATTGCCATATATGGTGTTGTGGGAACGCCGGCCTAGCCTTCATGCAGCCTCCTACGCAGATTAAAGGAAAAAAGGCCACAACTAGGCCTATGCGGAATGACCAATGGGCGTCCATTTTTACATTTTTCAACGCTTGCTTCAAACGCTAAACACTAAACGTTACACAATAATACGTTCTCCATGTTTATAATTAGTCTTATTTTGATTCACTTATGGTGGTTATGTACGGCATTTTTCAATATTGCATGCTACACCCTTTTCCACCAGATACCTATAACCTTTAACCTAAAAATCTAAAAGGGGCATGACCATATTGAAAATATACCATGCTGAAAACTCGTACGACACTTGAGGGTGCCTAAGTAGAGAATGACATTGTATTATTTTCATGGCCCTTATGCAAATTGTACTCATTAGAGGAGCATACCTCATAGGAAATGAGTAATCAGACTTGAGCAAATATGTACTCATTAGCAGAAGTACTGATTACGCGAGTACCTGTGGAATCGTACTCCATATATAGTATATTATCAGAATCGGACATGGGCAAATTGTACTCATACGAGTACTGATTATGAGTATGGTGTATTGCAAAAGTATATTGCTTAGGAAACTCGATTTATTTTAAGCACCGTATGTTTTAGTATAAGCAGAAACAATTAAAATTAAGTCTTAATGAATATGAGATCACAAAATAAACCCTCTTATAGACATTAGAAAAATCTTAATGATTAAAGGAGAAAAACGAACAGTACATTTGATAACAAAAGGATTATAAGTAGAAATGTAAAAATTAGGATGCATTCATATTAGCTGTTAAGATGACCCTCATTTCAAGTTACTCAAATGTATTAAATGCGACTCATGCAGTTATTTACTTAAAAGTATTTCCATTCATACTCGATTACATGCATTGGTACTCATAATTTCAGATTATGGAAATTATCAACAACATTTATGAGTACATTTTTGTAATAGAGTGCATTGTACTCATATATACAGTTTGAGTACATTTTCATTTAATTACTTTTGTACTCATAATTTTGAGTACATCGTGTATTCAATTATTCTTTGTACTCGGTACTCTTTTATATACTCGTTACTCAAATTCATTCAGTGTACTTAATGAAGTGTAGAACAGAAAACTCACAGATTTCAGGTAAAATATGTATGTATATTCCGAATGTTGCATATGTATCTCAAACATCCATAAACATACTGTGTCACGTGTTGAACAAGTCGCCATTTTTTTTTCTAGCATTGTGCTGATAAACGATAACATGCATTTTCTGGAATTTTGCATACAGGAATTTGATTATTTGAATATTATTAATATGGCGAATTCCTTCTAATTATAGATCATATTTTACCGTTATTCAATTTGCGTCCAATATTCAAATTAAACCAATAAAGAAATTAGAAATAAATGAGGATATTTTCTCATTCTTTCAAATTTCAAATACTCAGAGCGCATTTCCGAAATTTTCCAAAAATTTCATAACATTCCGCCATTATTTTGTTCTTGGCCATGACAAAATAATGCAACTTTTTGGTCATTGTTGGCTTTTTAAAGGTTTACTGAATTCATTGTTGAAATGTGAAATACCGAATTCCCCGAGGAAATTGTGTTACAACTCTGAAATTATTTTATGAAATGGTGATCAATTCTGGATATTCTGAAAAATGCTTTCTTACTCTTTTTAGCGTTTGCATAACTCCTTCAAATTCCTTCTTTTATCGTCACAGCATTTTCTGTCATGAGGGTGAGCGATATATACAACAGCTGACGCCGAGTGGTGGCGCCCTCTATAAGTCCTGAAAAATCGCGTCTATTTTCGCTGAAGACTTAACATTTTCCTGAACGGAGAATTAGTTAATTCCGCTGATATGGTCCTTTCCTACACTGACCGGGTTTAGACAAAACTGCGCTTTTAATGGGATAGATTGACCAATGGTCATCTAATCGTCCATGTTTTTATTATCACACCTTCAGGACCCCCACTTCATAAAATTGTGCCAAACTTGTTTACCAAGTCGTCGCATTTTGCTACCAAAACAACCATACTGACCAATGGTCATTGTTGCGTAAATTTACGTCATTTAATTACCGAATCTGATTCATGATAAAACTATTTGCCTATTGTATGTGCATTAACAAGGCTGACCAATATATCCTCCTTAATTATGCAAATGTATCAAACAAAATTGCGTCTATACCTTATTAAGTCGATTGCCAGGATTTTCCAATATGGTCCTTAAATCGATGACCAAGAGCACTGATGAATGGTTATGCGGCCATAAATTCCTTACCTGTAAAATAACAAGAAGCCATAAAACATCTAAAATGGCAGACCATTTGACCTTTGGTGGTCAAGCACATAAATAGAACAATTATATTTTACCACTTTATTCAGCAATTTATAACCAAAGGGAAAATGTAACCACTATAAAGGGACACTGCATTGCAAATGACCATTGGTCAAGAATAAAGTCAAGCCGAATTTAACGAAGAACATCAACTCTCACATGTACTGTTGCACTATATCGTAGTCACGCGGACAAATAACACAATCTAGCGAAATTTGCCGATATGTAGACCTATAAAAAATTCCATAGATTCCTTTTTATGACAATAGATGGCGGGGTATAAGCTCACAAGGACAATTCAAAATATCGTAGCCTCAATACGTTAATAGAGAGAATTCGCCAGCCACGTTAAACGATGACGAGTTTGACAGCACTGACAATGCTTAACATGGCAGTGCTGTCAATCTCGTTATCGTTTAACGTGGTTGGCGAATACTCGCTAATAGTTAATGAACGATTTTCGCACGCCAACGTCTTTATACTTACATAACTTTAATGGCGGGAAGGGAGGAGCCACGCATTGAACTACCCAATGAACTAACTGAACGTAATGGTTGCGCATGCGTGGTTCTTCCCTTCCCGTCATTAAAGTTAAGGTAAGTATAAAGACGTTGGCATGCACAAACTGTGAAACTGTACAGATTTCCGTAAACAAATTTTTGAATGAGCAGGTCGATTATCCTAATTATCTGAAAAAATATTATGAATAACTGTAACAATCCGTATTATCATTGTTAATTGTAGCAAAACAATTCTACTATTAGAATTCATGGAAAACTGAACTCTGCAATTAATAGTCAATGATTTTGTTGGTTGAAATAATTTTATCCACGCTGAAAAAAATTAATCCGCTCAATTTTTGAAAGACATTTCATCTGCGCATGCCCGAATTATGTGTTTTCAGCCTATGTTATTAGCGCTAAATTATAGCTATTGTTAGAAAAATCAGGTAACTGAACGCCCCCATCCATGTATTAGAACAACTATACAGTGGAACCTCGCTTAACGAGCACCTCGCATAACGAGTGATTCGCATAACAAGCAATATAAATTTTTTTAAAATGACTCGCTTAACGAGCGACGTTTCGCATAACGAGTGACGTGAATAGGTGAATCCCCTAATTGTGGGGTGGAACTTTTCGTGCCATTGCTACATCAGTCTGTGTTTAGAACTCGTTGCGCTAGCATCTTAATGTCGCGTGTAATCACACATTTTTACAAACTTATGTTCAGATATTATTTGTGATTTTTGTGTGCAAAGGTTAATAACCCTTGTAAAAATGCCCCCGAAGAAAAAGCCGCGAGAGAGCAGCTTGTATAAGAGACTAAAAATAACCTTAAAAATGAAGAAAAGATGAAG
>JAUJYV010000827.1:0-27039 GCA_033995625.1 Ophyiulus pilosus
GCCCCATTGAAACCCGCTTAAGACATACCCACTGGGCAAAACGATGAGTGACCCAAAGTTACCCCACTGTCCCAAAGAATCTACATTTTCCTGTAGGCTACTTAACTTAATTTAACCAATATGCTAAATACAACAACGCATTAATTATAAGACCTTTCATTGAAATTTACTGGAAACCCAGATTGAGCCAACATTTTTCAGAACATTTTAACCATTTTAAAGCTTTTGCACCATCTGTTAACTGATACACATTAATTAATAATTTGTATTCACCATCATCATCATCAATCATGGGCTCAGCTACCATCGATGTCTAATGTCCTCTTGAACGACTCCATCCATCGTTAATTCTTTGTTTACGTCAAATGAAGCAGCATTTGCACTTGCAGCATTTGCACTTCCAGCACTAGGCTATCATGTCATCCACCAATACTCAGCGTCACATATTATGTATAATATCCCACTCATCAATCCAAAATCATATTCTTGATCTGGGAATGATTCATTCTGCAGGTGTCCATCTCTCTCTGGATAGATTTCTGCAGATTGATTTTGTGATTGTTAACTAATGCAAGAATTTAACTTAATGCCCTGAGATTTGAAGTCATTTAAAAACAGTTACATATTTAGTGTTCCGCTAGAATTTTAAGCGCCATTTGTTGAAAAAGTTTGAAAAACACCTGAACTATATATAGACTTTACTTTAAACAAGAGTGGCTATATACGCGAATGGCCAGTTTGCAAATAGTGAACACAATTTTGACAAACCTGGCAATCAAGTTGAGTGTTTTGAAAATTTGAGAATTTATGCAGTAACAAGATCATTTAGTGTTTTGACGGTTACAACAATGCTTTGATTGGAAGGCATAAGAAAATTTACAAAAAACGTCATCAGAACATTTCATTGGAATTTAATGAAACTAAGATTGTACCAACATGAGAATAAACATATGTTTTCCACCAGGGTAGAAATTCCGAAAAAAAAAACATAAGAATAGCAATGACAAAAATTTCCATAAAGGGTGCAAGTTATTACTATATGATAATGTCGACTGTAGTGCAGTATAGGAAGGCCAAGTTTTTAACACGGTTTCATAATGAATATCTGAAAAAAAATGTAAATGGTTTGTAGGCACTACGTGACCCAGCACGTCTCGTCCGAGGTCTATCGTTTAATCGGATTTGTGTTTAGTGTTTGTATTTGGATATAAAGGGTGACATCAATGAGATGTATCTTATAAAGGAGTATCGAGAGAAGGTTTGCGGGAATCAAAGAATTTTGGTTTGATGACAAAATGTTAGCTACCCTGTATAGGAGCCAAGCTGTCTGGGGGGCTAGGGGATGCTAATAGGAAGGGATGCTAAGGGAGGGGCTTATTGGAGGTAGAGGAATTGATTTCTGTTTGATTGTTAGTATGAGAGGATGGGGACAACTATATTGGAGATGATGCCAATCTGCTGACTTGTTATCGCATAACATGCACGGTTCAAAAATATAAATTCTTACAGCGGTTATATTTATTGAATCTTTCTTAAAGTTTTATATACTACCTTAAAAGATTCCGCAAATGTGTAATGCATAGTGAGCGATTGAATCTCCGAAAGTTGTATGTGATACAGAATTTTGCACTTTTCTGTAGTTGAAACTTCGATTTAAAACATTAAGAAATGAACACATTCAGGCAGAAAATAAGCAAAGCTAATATGGGATGCAAATTTCTTTATTGCAGCGATTTATTAAAGAAGTATACAAACACTTGAATGGAATTAAAAAATCATGATGTGGTGCAGGAATATATGACTGGCCATTTTGAAAACATTGCATATACAATATATATAAATTTATACAAAAATAAAAATAATCATTTTGTATAAAAAAAAAGACATTAGTAAAATAACTGTCATGAAAGTAGAAGCCAAAAATAAAAGCAAACGGCATATGGGTTAAAAACTAACCCATATGCAATTCGTAATCTCCATTCACTGACATACCAACTGTTTCCTGTTCGATAAAAGCCCCTATAACCTAATACTTGAGGAGACTTCTTGAATCATGGCATCATATTGAGGTTACAATGGATAAAAGACTGTTCTTGGCAGGGGCCTTAGTAGTGGTTTTCCCTTTTGGCATACACATTAAATAGCAGTCTTCATAAGTGTCAAATCTGTTTAGGTTTCCTCCGCATCCGCCATATATAAACTTCAGGCAATCTTTAACCACCGTGCAATGAAACCAACTCACTATTGCTGCCCTGCAAGGTCCGACTTGTTTTTTAAGAGAACATATATTCTCTGGAGAATCTAGCAATTATAAGAAAAAATCGGACAATTAATTAACGTCAAATAATTTTATTGATAGAGATTGATAAAGTGAAAATTCGTGTTTGGTGACATTTTCTAAAGTCGAATGTCTCACTGTGATGCATTTGTAAAACATTTGCATCTGTGTATATTTTCACAATAAGGTTAAATATTGCAATAATTGCACATATATATTGCTTTGACTAAAACATGTATTACCATCAACGAAATACATTACCTTTGTCACATATGCAGTTGGTGATGGAAAAAAGGGTCACAAACACGATTAAGCACGCTAAAAACTTGTTGCTAGCCATCATCTTGAACCAATTAAGCGGAAATAATTAAACGTGTTACTTTGATCACATTGATCATAAGACTGGAAATGTATGCCAACTAGATAATAGTTATCATTATTACAATGTCATTATTGTAATGAAGAAGATGCTTGCGTCTTATTACTCAGTTAGGATCAATTTGCTACATCCGTATCACTTGGTGTTTTATAATAATGTGAGAAGGGTAATAAACTTGATTACAATGCTGAATGATACATAAATCATTCTGATTGTACATTATGTTTTTATGTTTTTTTAGATTTGGGTTTTTTAAAATTCTGAAAAAGTGTTCAATAATTACGACCTGAAACTGGCCAGGTCAAATAAAATCATACCCAAAGTTAACCTATCATTGCATGTGGGGTAACTTTGGGCAAGGGCGTTTTGCAAGGCATATCTCTAGTGTCAAAATTATATATGGTCAAACACGCTATAGTATGCCCCAAATATGTCCATATGTGATTTTTTCCATATGTTTGAACACATTTATGGCCATATATGGCGTTTAATGTCCATGTATAGAATTGGTATACTCCCCTTTGAAACCCGCATAATTAAGACATTCCAAATGGGGAAAAGATGACTGGCCCAAAATTACCTCCACTGTCCCAAAGTATCCACTTTGTTAGAACAGCACATTAATTGGAATAAATTTCATTGAAATTTACTGGAAACCCAGAGTGTACAACAGGATTGTAATCGCAATAAACCACTTCAAAGCTTTTGCACCATCTGTTAATTGACATCCATGAGCTGATAATATGTATTCATTATCATCAATCATGGGCTCAGCTATCGTTGGTGTTTAATATCCTCTTGAGGGGAAAAGAAGGAACGCGTGCACAAACTCTCTAGTGTTTTTCAACCTTTTTCAACTCATGGCACTTAAATTACTCGCGACACACTAAATAGGGAGCTACAATTTTAGTGACACACCAAATGTTTTTTAAATAGAATAATCTGCTTTCAGATGAACAGTTTTAAAGTTTTTTATTCACAATTATTGTTTAGAATTTTCAATGAACTTATTATCCTTCCTTAAACTTCCGCGGCACATTTACAGACCATTCACGGCACACCAGTTAAAAAATACAGGTGATTGGCCCGGTGTAAGCTTTTCCGGTGACACTTGGGCCCTTGATGAAGTGGACCCTCATAAACGTTAGACAATATGTTAAAACCTGTTTGCTTGTTTTAACTGTTTTCCACTTATGTGTTTTTGTTAAAATTGTATCTGTTTCTTATAAAAACTAAACTATTGTGTCTACATGGCTTTTTTACTATGCCCAATTAAAATATTAAGAAATTAACAAATTCAGACAAAGAAACGCAAAACTAAAATTAAATGCAAGTTTCTTTATTAAAAATTTGCTGCGATTTATCTTACAAGTTCTTGATGATATCATACAAACACGTGAATGAAAGTGCAAAGAAATATTGTCGACAATAAGCAATGCTGAAACATTAAATAGCATAAAAATACATAAAAATATATAATTTTGTTTGAAAAATTCAACAATATAGTTTATAAAAAAGTATAACTTAAAATGAAAACAAACAGCATGTGGGTTAGTTTTAAAAGGAATGGGCTCCTCTATCTCCACTCACTTACTTGACTTCTGGTCCTTGTCGGAAAAATACCCCTGGCCAAATTACCAGTCTAATTATTCTTGAATGAAGTTTTTGAAGTTCCTGTTGTTAGGTCTGTATTCATCCGTTTAGTAGTTGACATTTATGACTTACACATAAGCGAACAGTCTTCATACGAATAAAATCTGTTGAGGTTTCCTTCGCATCCGCCATATTTAAACGTCTGGCAATCTTGAATATCCGGATTATAAAACCAACTTTTTAATATTGCCTTACAAGGTCCAGAATCTTTCTTAAGAAAACACCCGGTTCGTGCTGCATCTAGTAATTATTAAAAAAATTGGAAAATTAACTTAAAATTAATTTTAATGATAGAGATGAAGTGAAAATTCAATGATATATTCTTTATAAACTTTAACCTAAAGATCTTTTTACAAGCTTGAATGTCTTGCATTTGTAAAATATTTTTATCGTTGGATATTCTCGCAATAATTTTGGTAACTTTGAATATCTTTCTTTGACAAAATGCAATATATTACTACAAAAAAAATATTACCGCTTAACAGATGAAAGCCGTTAGTGATGGGCAAAACATTTAGCACCACGATTAGGCACACTGACAACTTCTTGGTAGTCATCATCTTGATAAAATAAACTTTTGCAATATATATCCTGACTGCAAATATTTAAACTTGTTTCGTTGATCAATTGATCATGGGACTGAGTTGGGATGGAGTTGTTTCATATTACCCACCTATAGAATCAATTTGGTGTTTTACAATAGAGTAATATGAATAATTAGCTTGATTACAACGTTGGCGTATACATTTGATTAGGGTTACACAATATATTATCATTGCAATTTAACCACACAAACATATTGTTTAGGCATGTATTGAAAAAACCAATTTCTGAAAATAATGCTTGAAAATTAACGTGTTGATGGATTTAGAGTTTGTTATTTATGAAATTCCACTAAAGGAATCTTGTTTTGTAGTTAAGTTATTCATAGATATGATCCGTGGGCTATTTTATATTTTCTCATGATTCCCTAAGACTCTAGCAATAAAACTTTTAAATCCAATACTATAAATACGTGCAATCATAAGCTTATACAGGATCAACCGAATCAGTATAATCTTGTTTCTGGTTGTATACTTAAGATGCTTAATTATTCAAGGTTTACAATCTTCTCGGTTATGTTCCATCTTATATTTCAAATTTCTTCAAATTCACGAATCTAATCTAAAAATTACGAATTTGAGTCATGCATTATGAATAAAACATATCAATTAGCAAAGTTATAATATATTGCAATGTTTATTGTTCTAATTTATACATGCTACATATTACAATATTCACTTTTGTTTTATTTAGTCAACCATATTGGCCAGTAGCCTTGAAAATCGGTTAAGTCAAGAATTGTATTTTCATTTTTAAGCACTAGTTTATGCTGGAAGTTCCTGTCCATGTCGGGGAATTTCCTTTAATCAAATATAAACTATTTTGTAGAAAACTGTTCGAAAATTATACAAAAAAATATTGTAGAATAGGTCGTGTTTGGAAATTTATAAGATGAGCCTTGAAATCATAAGATATAGCAAATTTACTGGACACTATGTCAACAAATATTAACCCAGTTTAAAGTAATATAATACCAATATCATATGAAAGAAGGTTAATTAAATTGAGATATGCAGGTGATATGAATAGATGTGCTTATAAAGTATTATTTTACACCGTAGAATGTTTGTAGTAACAGTATCTTTGCTTTTAAATCCCCAATATAAATTTACTATATAATAGACATTGTATACTGCACTTAAGCAATAAGAATACATGGACCTTGGACGTTGCTGGTAGATGTTATACAGATGCTGGTTTATGACACGGTATTGAGCCTACAGGTCCTCATGCAGTCGTCATAGGTCTCAAATCTGTTATCGTTGCCTCCACATCCACCATAGTTGAATTCTACACAATCATTATCATTCCAAGAATAGAACCATCTTGGGAATATGGCTAAGCAGGGTCCCTCATCCTTTGGAAGACGGCACAGTGCTGGTCGATGCCCTGCAATTTACCAAATAAACTGTCATTAAATGGCATTTCAAATAAGTACATATCGATAAGTACACAAAATATGCATTACCAGGGTTGAAAATTTCATTAATGATGGAAAACTCCAACAGTACCAGTATGAGGCAGGTTAAAATGTGACAACGGTAACCATCTTGATGAACTGACTGCTATATTTTCGATGACATTGAATGTTTTTAAATGAAACACTGGTATTTATAGTGGTTGGACAACTCAATTAATCATCCACAACTGTGAATGTTGAAAAATATTTACTTGGCTTATTTTCTCATTATGAAAATGAAATTTTCAAAACAAGTATTTCACAAAGCTTTATACAGCATGTGGGGATAACCGCGAACGCATTAATAATAGTTTAATGAATGTGTCATTCTGAGAATTGTTTATGCTATAAAGATGTCACATGTGCTGTTTTCAACTAGGAGACTCAATCATATAAATATACATAATTAATTCATATGTTTTTGTGTTATTGACGATGAGAAATGGAACATATGGAATTATATACCTATTGATGTCATTTACGACAATATAAAATTTTTCCATCATGGGGTGCACCATATTAATACTGTAACGATGTACTTTCAGCACTAATCTATGCTCTATTCCATAATTGGACATAAAATGTCATATGTACACATTTTCAGACATGTAATTTATGATTCTATATAATTTTTCCACTCGGGTCTTAAATATTTATAATAGACAACTTTCGTTGTTGTCACAGATTAAATTTACAGCTACAGTACAAGGCTTATTAAGAGCAATTTACAAGCCACGTTGCTTATAAATCGTGCATACAGCCAACGTTAACGAAACGATAACGATAACGAGAAATAGTTCTGGCGGCCAGAAATGGCATTGGAATGCCATTCTTCGCAAAGGGTATAGTCCTTGACATTCCGGGTCACCAACGCTGCTTCTCGTTAACGTTATCATTTCGTTAACGTTTGATGGCTCAAACTCTCTAATGCTACTGTCTCACCTTACCCCATGTCTCAATGTTCTCCAGTCTCCCCTGCGTGTATCATACAGGGGAGAATACTGTTGAAGCATATTTTTTCTAACTGTATGCAGAATTGAAATGGTAATTAACGAATTGCGATGTTGAATAAGCAGAACTGATATTGAATTCAAATAAGACACTTTATTAAAACTGTATTGCAGTTAATCTAAAAACATCTGATCGAAGTGCATAAAAATGTACATGTCATAATATGCTCTTGAAATGGCAAAACCAATACAGTATTCCGCATTTTTGTGAAATTGTTGACTAATTTGGCTTGCAGGTCTTCAGACATTCTTCACGCGTGAAAAATTTGTTATCATTTCCTCCACATCCACCATAAATGAATTCTAAGCAATCGTTATCTTTGGAAGAGTAATACCAGCGTGGCATTGAAGCTCTGCAATTCCCAGATTCTTTGGGAAGACAACACTGGTCCGGTATGATCTTCTTGCCTAACAACATACAAAACAGGCAAATTTAACATTTGTAAGGAAGGAAAAAGTCTTTGTTCCAAACGTTGAATCATTTTGAAAATATTTTTAAAATGAAAACTTTGAAATGATTTACTTATACTTATTCAACGACCAGATTATATAGATAATACAATATACATGTATGTATAATTATAAAAGGGTATACGAATTAATAAACAGGTGAGTTTATAATCAAAATTATGCAATATTTCATTATCATGCTTAGGAAAATAATATACACTTAGTTTTCTCAAATTTATTTTATAAACTTAATATTCCAGGAATTCAAAGAAAATTCTTCCACTTTGGAATCTCTTCATTTTTTTTATCAATTCAAGTTTAGCAAGAGAGTTTAAAATTTGGAAATAGAATTTCACAATTGTGTTATGCTTATAGGTTTGTATAAATTACGCATTTGTATATTACGACAGATTACGATGAAATACATTACCACTCTTGCATATGGCGTTGGTGATCGAAAGAATTGCTAGTACCACGATAAGGCACACTGATAGTTTTGTGCTAACAGCCATCTTGATCAAATATTACTTTCACGGTGCAGAAATTGAAATTGTTTTGAGAACAATTAACCCTGTTGTTTTGACTGTAATGACTGGCGAGACAGAGTATTTATACACGACAGGTATACGTTATCAAACGTAAAGAACGTGTCACAGTTTAACACGTATGCAGATATTTCATATCATTTATCTAAGTATAATAATTAACTTGTACGCACTGGATGACTCATTAGGCTCCTATTAATCAATCTAAATTTCGAAACTAAATGCTAATTTGGTTCAAACCTAAACCACCTGTTGCAATGCCGTTGAATGTTAATCGACATAACATTGATGGAATTGTAACTTATCGTTGGATTAACCTTGATGAGCCCTCATTAGGAACTTATTGTTTGCTTGATCGTATTTATGGCGGTTTATGTCCAAGTCCTTAAACGGCATTTGTAATTTTCAACATAGTTTAGAATACAAGGTACATTGAAATGTTTGCAGCCCTTTGCATCGATGGATTGTCATATTTTGCCTATGATATTCCTACGATAGTAGAGAGTTTGAGTCATCCAACGTTAACGAAACGATAACGAGAAACAGCCCTGACGGCCAGAAATGTCAAAGCCTGCCCTATATGCGAAGCATGGCAGTCCAATGACATTCCGGGCCGCCCATGGCTGTTTCTCGTTTCGTTAACGTTGACTGGCTCAAACTCTCTATTAGAGAGTATTCGCCAGCCACGTTAAACGATGACGAGATTGACTGCACTGTCAAAACAGTGCTGTTTTTTGCCTCTCTACTTATAATTTAAAATGCCTTTACTTTCTACGATATAACAACTTACATATAGCATGCCAACGTCTTAACCACGCATGCGCACTCATGACGTTCAGTTCATTGGACAGTTCAGTCTGTGGCTCCTCCCTTACCGTCTTTAACGTTATCGATAGGCGTTGGCATGCTCAATCTCCCTATTAAGTACAAATTGCAAACCATGTTGCTTATAAATCGTATACAGCAAACTTTATTAATACAAGTAATATTTTTTAACTGTATGCATAATTAAAATGGTAATTAACGAATTGCGATATTGAATAAGCAGAACAGATTTGAATGCAAATGAAACACTTTATTAAAACTGTAGTTCAATTAATCTAAAAACGCATGATAGAAATGCAGAAAAATTGATGTCATGATATGCTCTTGAAATGGCAAAACAATACAGTAATCTTCATTTTTGTGGAATTGTTGACTAATTTGGCTTGCAGATCTTCAGACAGTTCTCACGTGTGACAAATCTGTTATCGTTTCCTCCACATCCACCATAAATGAACGCCAAGCAATCTTTATGTTTAGTACAATAACTCCAGAATGGCATTGAAGCCTTGCAAGTCCCGGGATCTCTGGGAAGACAACACTTGTCCGGTATGATCTTCTCGTCTAACAACATAATTATCAACAAAACAGGCAAATTTAACATTTGTAAGGAAGGAAAAAGTGAGACTTTCTATGTTGCAAACGATGAATCTTTTTGAAAATATTTCTAATGTGAAAACTTCAAAATGGTTTACAAATGGGTTTTTTCAACGACCAAATTAAATAATACACGGCCTCAAGAGGGAGTAATTGGGGGAGGGAGTCTAGGGGGAAAACCATCATGAACGTCCACTAATGATGGTAATTTTCAGTTTATAGATTTTTTGCTTAATTGAGTTTTAAAGGTCAGTTAAAGGGGAAATTAACTCCACCACTTGCACTTGAATTTTTAAAACCTCACCGAAAGTCGCAAATTATTCCTAATTTTGTGTTAAACACTAATTTTACGCTGGAATTGTCTTTCGAGGTCAGGAAATTTCCGTTAATCAGAAAAATGTCATGGAATTGGTAGCGAAGCTGGTGCTTGGAAATTTATAGGATGGGTCTTTGTACTTATGTTCCAAACAATTTTCTGGACACTGTACTTTTCAAAAAAAATAAATAAATAAGGGCGTCTATGAGAAGGGAAGGGCTAAAATGGACACCATGTGGACAGGTGGTAGGAGGGGTTGGGTCAATTTTTGAAGAAATTTCGGTAGCGTCCTTTTTGAATGACCCCTTAAGAAAATGATATACCGGTAACATTTAACTTTCGCTAGTTTATTTTGTAAACTTAATATTAAAGGAATTCAAAAAACAAACTTTCTTAAACTTTGAAATCTCTCCATGTTTTTTTATCAATTCAAGTTTACGAAGAAAGTTTAAAATTTGGAAATAGAATTTTGCAATTGTTATGCTTGTAAGTTTATTTAAATTAAGAATTTGTATATTTCGATATATTTTACATTACGATGAAATACGTTACCCTGTTTGCATATGGCGTTGGTCATCGAAAGAATTGCTAGTACCACGATAAGGCACACTGATAGTTTAGTGCTAACAGTCATCTTGATCCAATATTTTAAATCCCTTTCGCGGTGTAGAAATTGAAATTGTTGTTAAAATAATTAATCCTGTTGCTTTGACTGTAATGACTGGCGAGACCGAGTATTTATACAAACAAGACACGCATACGATATATCAAAAGTAAATCGTACCAGATTTTTACACGTAGATATTTCATACCATTTACGTAATAATTCATATGGCGCTCTGGATGACTCACTCAATTGGCTCAAACAAAGTTTCGAAATTAAAAATAAATTTGATTCAAAACAAAACCACCTGTTGATAATGAATGCCCTTGAACATTATGTAATACAACATTGATGGAACGTTGGATTAACATTGGTGTATGTACATAGGCCTCATTTTCAGCATATAGTTTAGATGCCATCTCTGGCCTTGGATGCCTTTGGGCCCTTAAACACCAACCAATCGATACCTTGAAATAGATGTCTGCATTCTTCAGCATCATTGGAATGTCATATTTTGTCCATGGTATTCCTAAGATATTTTTTTGCAAGTTAAAGGTCTATTTGCAGTTTTGCACAAATCGATTACGTGCCTGTTACGTGTCCACTCAGTGTCAGGGAGACTGGGGAGCATTGAGGCATGGGGTAAGGTGAGACAGTAACATTATTAAATTGTTCTATTATGGATATTGGTTGAGATGTTTAATTTAAAATCTTTACTTACTAGTTGGTTTCTGTGTCGTAGAATACAATTTTTTTCTTAGAAAAATCATTGTTATTTCTACCTAAATATTTTGTCTCAGATATTCTAACTTTTGCTAATTAATGCAAATTTTATTGCTAAATAAATAGAATCACATCGTTTTAGTTGAATGTTCGTTACATTTTCACTCTATCAATGATAAATACAACTTATTATAATGTTTTTGCATAATTTTGTCTAATTCATGATGCGTCTCATTTTACTCCACTCCTGGGGTAAATTGAGACAGTAGATTTGATAGAATTCGCTTTATAAAATGTTCACTCACAGCCACTAAGTTAACCTGCATATTCTACTCAAGCATTAACATGAGGATTATGTCTTAAACATGTTCCTATTTCAAAAAGGCGGATAGCGAGACATTAGAACCCAACTTGTACACAAATAAGATGTTCAGCTGTTTATTAACAATGGTTAAGAATTGGAGATTAATTATGAGGATTACAAGTCTTCGTGCAATTACAGTAAGTTGTAAATCTGTTATCGTTGCCGCTGCATCCACCATAGTCAAACGGCCGGCAATCATTTAGCAACGGACAGTAATACCAACTTGGCATAAGCGCCTTACATGGTCCTACAACCTTGGGTTGATAACACAGGGCTGGTAGAACATCTGGAAATCACAAAAAATTAAAGTTGAAACCTAATTAAAACTTATAAATTCAAATCGGCAGCACAAAAGTCAAAAATTGAATATGATTGAGATTTAAGAGAAAAAATTAAGTTTTGGGAATACTGCATAATTCCAGCCATCCCACTTTTTTTCTAAATCTTATGATTATGAAAATTCTATTAATGCAGTTAAATAAGAAGTCATGTGAGCTCTATCCACTGATGTTGTTAGATCAAATTAGGTCAAATTAGGAAAAGGAAGAGAATGATCTGTTGCTATGAAGTCAATTAATACATAATATACATTTCAGGAAAGTGATATTTATGAAACAACTAGACCATTACATTTTGCCTGAAGTTTTGATATATTTCACGTTTTTTTCATCAGTTTTCTTTGAAGGAATTTTTATACTGATGAAATTAATGGAAATTAATGAAAAATACAATTGAAATCAAAGACAGGTGCACTTTCTATTTTACGATTATCGTGATTCCTTGAAAGAACAGTAGAGAGTTTGAGCCATCCAACGTTAACGAAACAATAACGGTAACGATAACGAGCGCTAGCTGGCGACCCGGAATTTCAAGGACTACCCTATGCGAAGCATTGTATTCCAACGCCATTCCGGGCTTATTGCGCCGTTTCGCGTTAACGTTATCGTTATCGTTTCGTTAACGTTAAATGGCTCAAACTCTCTACTAATGGGATAAAATCGTGAATTTTTTGGCATTTGATGATTCCGGGATAGTTCCACTAAATTTAAGCACTTAATTCCTATCAAAATCTTGTAACTGAACTGATATACACTAAATACGTAAGTACTTTACAAGATTGCTTTACTGGTGCTGCACAAAGGGCACAAACTATAAATACGAAATACTTTACGTTTGGCATTGGTGCTTGTAAATGCCTCCATGGCAATGAGTAGTCCTGTGAACAATAGGGCAGCAGCCATCTTTTATCAGAATGAATAGGTTCGACAAGCTCTCAACATGACAGACCATGGATATTTATACCTGCTTTGATAATGAGATGAGATGCTTGGGAAATTGGGAAATTGGGAAAATTTTGGTTTTGTGCACCTTCGTTTATCGATAATCTAAATTTCTAATGATGTTCACAAGGCCAAAGGCAAGCAAATGAAAACTTAGTCCAGCTGGTGGTTTTTGCTAAAATAACACAATATGAATTTAGTTTATTATCATTAACTATAGTGTATGAGGGTCATCATTAAACAAAACTTGTGACATATATACAAAATTCAAATGTGGACCAGCAATGTATATGTGTTCACCAAATGTGTTCACGAATGTTGCCTCATGGTGACTCTGTTAACGAACAGGCTTTGAAATGTTGTTAAATATCAAATTTATACAACGAATATTGTGTCACCTAGAGGGTTCAATAGTGTGGTTAAACATGTGGTTGATTAGATGTTTAGAATAAATGTGTTGTTCAATGCTCTCCAAGTCAATATGTCAGTAAAAAGTCTGCAACACATAAACGACACACGATTGGTTGATCTGTCCGATCGCAACAATATATTGAACACTTGTTTCTATTCAATTTATTGTAATTCATACCAGTATCATATTATCAGCATATGATAGGTGGATAAAATTCACAAATTCTGTAATCAATGGACCACGGACCATGCAACATCATCCAACATCCCAGAGCTTGCATACAATGTAAATGTATAATTTTGACTGTCCGATAATCTTCTGTTTAAAGGTTTAAGTGGGATGAAATCTTTTTCTAGGGCCATAAATGCCCTCACGGGAAAATCATATTACACAATTATTTGTAACCTATATTTTCAAAATGAAATCGTCTAAGGTGTGTTATATCTTCTGAAATGTCATCAAACTGCGAAGAGTGTGCCAAAATCCTGCATGAGTGACATGTTTGACATCCTGTATCCATATTTTTTTAAAAAAATTGACTACAATTTACAAGAATTTATCGTTTAGACAAGAGTAACCTGAAAAATGAATTTATTCTTCTAAAAAAATATACAAAAAATAACTCAAAAACCAAATATTAAACCAAGAATTAATCTTTTAATTTTATCAGCTTTCACTGATAGCATTTTGTTTATGAAGACATAATTAGTACTTGGTTATTGTAGACATGAGTTTGAAACAATATATGCATCAGTATGGCTGTCATGCTCAGGACATCTATAAAAAATGAAATTTTGAGAAATCCATTGCAAACATAATTGATAAAACATATTTAGAATATAGAGAATTTTTTACGCCTGTTAGAGAAACTTGAAGCAGGAAGCCATCTTGAAGCATAACATTCAATGGAACAATTAACGCGATGTGGATGCTGATTACTTCAATGTTCTTTTTTAGTTATCTGCGTTATTTGCTTTAATATGCCTTTACTCATATCGAAGCCTAAACATTTAACAACTGCTATAGGTAAAAGTTCACTTCAAATTCTTAAATTGAAATTTTTAGATAGTAAATTGGCTAATTGCTAGTGTTTTTTCAGAGTTGAACAGGCTAATAAAAGGTAAACTCCAAATTTGGATAAATAGAAAAAAGATTTGTGTTTCGATTTTACGAAAGTTCCATTCTGTAATTCATGACGATTATTACGGGCTATTATACAACTTTGACAATACAGTGGAACCTAGCTCGCTTAACGAGCACCTCGCAAAACGAGTAATTTGCATAACGAGCAATATACATTTTTATAAAATGACTCGCTTAACGAGCGTTTGTTTCGCATAACGAGTGACGTGGATAGGGGAATCCCCGAATTGTGCGATGTAACTTTTCGTGCCATTGCTACTTCAGTCTGTGTTTAGAACTCGTTGCGCTAGCACATTTTTCCACACTTGTGTATAGACATTATTTGTGATTTTTTTGTGCAAAGATTAATAACCCTTGTAAAATGTCCCCGAAGAAATAGCCGCAAGAGAGCAGCTTGTATAAGATACTAAAAATGACCTTAAAAATGAAGAAAAGATGAAGATAAATCACGCTCCTTAACGATTTATATGTATTTATCTTTGAATAAATGTTACACATAACGTTTTTTTGAGGGTTTTTTTTGGAAAATTTCAATTTTTGAGTATTTTTTTCGGGATGGAACGCATTATTGTATTTTACATCAATTTATATGGTAAAAATTGTTTCGCTTAACGAGTGTTTCGCATTACGAGTAAGACTCCGGAACGAATTATGCTCGTTATGCGCGGTTCCACTGTAGTGTGTCGGTTTTGGGCTGTAGTATATAATGCTATAGAAATACAATGAAAATCTCCGCACGCTTTCAATATGAAATTAAATGATAAATCTACTGAGAACCACGCAATATACATTTGTATTATCTTTATTTACAACTATACATGATATTGAACATTCTAAAATATCCTGTTTATAGATTTTATTCTGCATCTACTTAGGGTTACAAGCAGCTTCACACTCCTGTTGTGTTTCAAATCTGTTGTCATTTCCATCGCATCCACCATAGATGAATTCAGAGCATTTCTTTTGATCCACATCATAATACCACATTGGGAAGGCACCTTTACAAGGGCCCGCAACCCTTTCTTGATGGCATATGTCTGCGTGACCGTCTATGAACACATGAGAAAAAAATGTAATTTTTATGGACACTCCTAACTTAGCTATGAATAACACAATTAACCAATTTATGATGAAATGTCATTTTTCAAATCAATTTTATCTCTAGATCTATAGGGACCTCATTACAAAAACCCACATATACTTACAGGGTGGACCAGAATTCCTTGCCACACCACTTTTTTATTAAATCTTATAGTTTATGAATGGCCCCTTAAGAAAATAATATACCGGTGACATTTAACTTTCTCTAGTTTATTTTGTAAACTTAATATTCAAGGAATTCAAAAAAACAAACTAATCGTTTCTTAAACTTTGAAATCTCTCCATGTTTTTTATCATTTCAAGTTTACGAAGAAAGTTTAAAATTTGGAAATAGAATTTCGCAATTGTTATGCTTGTAAGTTTGTTTAAATTAAGCATTTGTATATTTCGACATAATTTACATTAGGATGAAATACGTTACCCTGTTTGCAGGCGTTGGTGAACGAAAGAATTGCTAGTACCACGATAAGGCACACTGATAGTTTAGTGCTAACAGCCATCTTGATCCAATATTTTAAATCCCTTTCACGGTGTAGAAATTAAAATTGTTGTTAATAACAATTAATCCTGTTACTTTGTCAGTAATGGCTGGCGAGACTGAGTATTTATACCAACAAGACGAGCATACGATATATCAAAAGTAAAACGTACCAGATTTTAACACGTGTATTTCATACAATTTATGTAATAATTCACCTGACGCTCTAGATGACTCACTCAATTGGTTCAAACAAAGTTTCGAAACTAAGAACAAATTTGGTACAAACCTAAACCACCTGTTGATAATGCCCTTGAACATTATGTAATACAACATTGATGGAACGTTGGATTAACCTTGGTGCATGTACGTAGGCCTCATTAGAAACTTGTTGCTGGGTTGAATCTGTGGTGATTAATGTACAAGGCCTTAGACGGCATTTGTAATTTACAACATGGTTTAGATGCCCTATCTGGCCTTGGATGTCTTTGGGCCCTTAAACACCAACCAATCGGTACCAATAAGTACCTTGAAATAATGACTGCAGCCTTTAGCATCGATGGAATGGCATATTTTGCTTATGGTATTCCTAAGATGTTTTTTGCAATTTAAAGGTATATTTGCAGTTTTGCACAAATCAGTTATGTTCATCGAATATTAAGGGATATTATAAAACTTTGACAATAGTGTGTTCCTTTTGGGAAATTATCAAATAGCGAATGAGTAATGTATTATATGAAATATATAATGAAATAATATCATGAAATATATGAAACTGTCTATCTGCCAATTTAAAGGATAAATTCACTGAGAACCACGAAAAATACATTTGTATTATTTTTATTGGTAATTACATGGAATTGAACATTCTAAAATATCCTGTTTATAGGTTTTATCCTGCATCTACTTCGGGTTACAAGTACTCTCACATTCCTTGAATGTGTTAAATCTGTTGTCATTTCCCTGGCATCCACCATAGATGAATTGATCACATTTCTTTTGATCCACATCATAATACCACCTTACGAAGTGTGCTTTACAAGGGCCCACAAGCTTCTCTTGTTGGCATATGTCTGGGTGACCATCTATGAACACATATAAGAAAAAAATATAATTTCTATGGACAATCCTAACATAGCTATAAATAACACAATTAACCAAATTATGATGAAATGTCATTTTTCAAATCAATTGTATCTCTAGGTATATAGGGACCGCATTACAAAAACCCACATATACTTACAGGGTGGACCAGAATTCCTTGCCACACCACTTTTTTATTAAATCTTATAGTTATGAAAATTCTGTTAATGAAGTCACGTGTGCTCTATCCACTAATGTTGTTGTATTTCAACTACGACCATTTGTTCACGATAATCCACACACTAATTTTTGACCCGTAACACTTATGACAAAATGTCAAATTAGAAAAAGAAAGAGAATGGTCTGTTTGTAGTAGTGTTAGTGAACTATAGTTTTCGGAAAATATCTGCGTTCTGTATGACTCTAGTCTAAGAATTCATCGCTTTGACAAGATACATAGTAAATGTAGTCTAGAATATATGAAATTATTATAAAATATATAAAAATACATATTGCATGGCTGTTAGAATTCTTAACGACTCTCGTTGATGGGCATATAGCCAATTCATTAGAGAGTTTGAGCAAGCCAACGTTAACGAAACGATAATGAGAAACGACGCTTGCGACCCGGAATGTGGGGGAATGTACGGGCCGCCAGCGCTGTTTTTCGTTAACGTTATCGTTATCGTTTCATTAACGTTGGCTGGCTCAAACTCTCTAATAATTCTGAAAGATGGGGACTATCATGATTAACGTGAAACTTATACCAGGGTAACACAAACATGAGTGTGAAACAGTGCCTATATTTTGTATGCACTTTTTCGATAAATGAACATTTTTGGAAACCCCGGCCAAAATTTTGGTAATACAAATTTAAAAAAAAAATAAAAGCGTTATTAAGAATATAATACTTTACCACTGTTTTCGATGATGGAAAAAACTGTTAATGCGATAAGAAGAGATGCTAGAAGCTTGATACTGATACTGGCAGCCATCTTGAAGTACTCGTAGAAGTGGCAATAGAAAGTTAATGTTGAGTGTGGTAATTGCTATGAAATGTTTCAGTTTTTATAGTATTTCAGAGTCCTTTATTAGTTCATTATCTGCGTTATTTACGTGTACTTAATCTATATCTTTACAAATTCGAAACCTAATTATTCAACAAAAGATATAGACAAAAGTTTATTGTCCGAACCATCTGTTCATATCATTCTAAAAGCAAGTGATAAAATATAGCTCAAACTCTTCAATTCCCCTTTTGGACAGTAATTGGGGCATTTATCATTGCTGGTGTTTGTTCACAGTTGATTATGCTTATATAGGGAAAACCCAGAATTTGGATGAATAGAAAAATAATTACTATTTGGGTTTTACGATAGTGCTAGTTCTATAATTTATGGAGATTAATACAGAATATTGGCCTACACTGGCAATAGTGTCATCCTTTTTGGGTTAATTGTTCCCAAATATTTTTTCACGACAAATAACCAACGAGAAATTTCGGTGACGTTATGCCTGAAATTAATGGGTTTTGAACTGCCTTTATATTTTTCTTAGAAAATTGTTATAGACTCAAAAATATATGTGTAAAATGAACACTTTGTTTATGAATTTTATACTGTATTTCATTCGTGATGAAAGTACAATGCATTAAAACATAAAATTTACATGATTAAAAATACTTTTGAAAATTTGATTCCAAATACGTTCGTCTGTCAACAAATAAGTTTGTAAAAAGCTGCCTGCATAAAAACAAGTCCGTCCACAGCTGTAATATTTTTTTTTTGTAAAAGTTTAAAAATCCTAAAATTGCAGTCCACTGTAGTCTTGGAAAGTAAACTAAGTTTTTACACTATTTTGTGTTTCAGGGGTTCAAGCGAGTGTGAATTTGTACGCCCTTTTTAACATGGACGGAATCCAAGGTACCATCAATTTCGTGCAGGAAATCGAAACCAACAACGTGTCCATTGTGGTCAACTTGGAGAGTTTCAAAGATCCTGGAAATTACTCCTGGTATATCGCTACGAATCTGATTTCATATTCAGAGAAAAATCCTTGCAATAAGAAGAATTTCGGAAGTCGGTTTGTATATGTTCCAGATTTTTCCTATTTTTATCTAGTAAAGGGGCTATTCAAAAAGGACTTCCCCGAAATTCCTTCAAAAATTGACCCTACCCCCTGTCCACACGGTATCCACCTCTCACCCTTCGTAGACGTCCTTAAGTTTTGAAAAGTAGGGTGTCCAGAAAATTTGTTGGAACATACAAAGGCCCATTCTATAAATTTCCAAGCACCCGCCTCGCTACCAAATCCATGACATTTTTCTAAATTATTCTGATTAACCTAAATTTCCTCACCTCGAAGGGTAATTCCAGCATAAAGTTGGTGTTTAACACAAATCTAGACATAATACCCGACTTTTTTGAGGTTGTAAAATTAAAGTACATTATGGACTGGGAACACATTTCTTCTGGTGTCCCTTTCCCCTTTCACTGACCTTTAAAATACAATTAAACAGAAAAGACAAAGCTGAAAATACCATTCCCACCCCTCTTTCTTCCTCCCTGCCCACATGCCGACATAATTCCTCCTACACCCCTCTTGAGGACGTTCTTTTTGAATGACCCTGGTCCCTATAATTTGTAATAACAAGATCTGTCAACATTTGCCAAGATTAACTTGGTCAACACATTTATAAATGTTGCTGAAAATATTTAAGGGAAATATGAAGTCATCTTCGTGTACAATGATTTGTGCAAGCTTGTTCACAAAGATGACGTTTAGATGGAATTTCGCACTTAAAAATGTGAGATTTCGATAAACCAATTTTGTATTTGATCATAAGTTAAGTCAAAGAAATTAGAGAGCGTTTCCAGAATTTTGAAATCCAGAACAGTAACAATAATTTTCCAAAATTATTTACAGAAAAGTGATGTGGGCTAGTTTATCAAAAATGTTTGCCTGCATAATAACTTTCTTATTTTTTTAATGTGTCCTATTCATGGCCCCCATTTCCACCTTACAGAGTGGAAGATCTTACTGCGCGCCATGGTCAGCTGTCCGTACCGACGTCCGGCGACGTCGCCTTCTCAGACAGTGCGTTCACACTGCACGGCCCGAACACGATCTGGGAGAAATCGGTGGTTCTTGAAGGCGGAGGTTCCACAGTTTGCGCTAACATCCTCAGCTTGGACGCTGTGAACTTCGCCGAGGCCCGCTTTACCAGTTACGTGGGAGGCTCCATCCAATTCCGTCAGATCTTCCCCGACTCGCCCACCGTCCCCAGCACCATCATCACGGCCAACCTGTTCCACGTGGGCTCGGATACCCCCACGTCTTCCAACCATGACTGGAAGATCCTGGTGACCGATATCCTGGACACGCGTTCTGAACGCCGTGTCGGCACCTGCGACCATCTCACCATCCTCTTTGACCCCGACAACGCCGACGACTCCGCTTGCTCCCCATCCAACCATCGTGCCTGCAAGAAGGGCGACCTGATGCGAAAGCATGGCAAGATCACCATCGGGGCCAAGCAGTCGCGCTATACCCGCAAGGTTGTCTTTGACGCCAATCTGCCCTTCCCAGATCTAGACGGCTCCAGGTTCCTCTATGTTGCCGTCTACAGCGCCGACTCACCCAACACCATCCTTAGCTGCGCAAAAATCAGTCAGGTGCCTTCCAAGGAGAGCCAGGTAAGCCACAAAGTTTGAAGATGTGCAACTTTAAAAACTTTCTTCTGCAAAATATCCATAAATTTTACAGAAGTCGAGTAAAATTTAAAGGAAATGTTCAGTAAACTGGATATACGAGAAATTTCCTTTAAATTTATTCAAGATAAAGGAACTATCCGCATTTAGTGTCTCTGTTGAGAAATGAAGAAACCATCGATATCTCATACTTTCCACACTTTACTTGGATATCAATGGCTTTCAGCCACTGATCTTGAGGGTGTAGTGGTTATGCTGTTATCTTTTCAATCGAATCCTGAGTCAGCTGTCTTGACTGTGGTTTTCCATGGTTTCCACAGTTGTTTCCAAGCAAATATCAAGTTACAAAAAACTTAAATGATTGGAAATATTAATGTGATCTCTACTGTTAAATAGAGACTATTGTGGAAATATTTTATTTTATTTTATTGTACACTGCACATAGTGTATTATTAAGTTATTTTTACGAAATTATTACGGAAATGTATACATTAGAGGGTTTTAGCCAGCCACGTTAAACGATGACGAGATTGACAGCACTGTCAAAAAACAGCACTGACGGTTGGAATGTGAAGGACTACCCTATGCAAAGCATGGTATTCCAATGACATTCCAGCCGCCAGTGCTGTTTTTTGACAGTGCTGTCAATCTCCTCATCCTTTAACGTGGCTGGCTAAAACTCTCTATTGTAAGGAACGATCCCGTTAATTCTATTGCCGGTGGTTTTCCGTAACTGTTACTAATTTTTTTCGTGTGTGTTAGAAGAAGTGAATATGTGTGCGAAAGTTTTTTCCCCAAAATGAACTGCTGATATCTAAATATAATTTTACTGCAAAAGTGCGATTCGCCTTGGAATTTGTAAAATTTCTTCAAAATATTCGAAAAATTCACTTTTCTCCAAAAATAACTTCCATTCACAGGAAGGGTAATGAGTCTTTCCTTATTGACTACACTGTCACTACAGTATACAATTCATTGTAAAAAATTCAACACTTTTCAGGTCCGATTCTCTTCAGACGGCGTCCAGGGATTCATCAGCTTCCGCCAACAGTCGGCACTGGACCCCACCCACGTGACAGTGAACCTGACAGGGCTGAACAATACTGGCGTCTTCTATCACGTGCACTTGTTTCCAGCACCGCCGAGACTGGCACTCAACGACCCCGTGTGCGCCGCCACCAGCGACCACTTCAACCCACTGAGCGTTGACCGTTCTCTGGGACCAGCGCCTGGCAATGGCACTTACGAGCGCTACGAGGCCGGTGACCTGAGTGGCAAATACGGCCTCCTGCACGGCGACGCCGTCGTTGCTGACTTCATCGACCCTTACCTGACGCTGTACGGCGCACACAGCATCGTCGGTCGCTCCGTGGTCGTCCATCGTGCTGACTCCAGTCGCTGGATCTGCGCCAACGTGGAATATCCGCGACCGGTGGCTACCGCAATTGCTGCCTTCCGTTATCCCTTTGCCGGACGCGTCATCTTTCGCCAGGATGCTGAGGACCCCACCAGCGACACCACCGTCTTCGTCGAGTCTCTGGTGTTTGTTGACGGCGCCCAGAACTTCAGCGCAGAGCACCAGTGGTACATTCACGCTCAGTCTGTGTCCAACGACTCTCTGGACTGGCAGAAGCGTTGCCTCAGTGCCGGACCCGGCTTTAACCCCTTCCAGGTGTCCACCGGAAAGAATGGCTACCGTGACTGCGTCGCCACCAACCCTCTGCGCTGCATCGTCGGCGACCTCACCAGGAAGGTGATTAACACTCAAGAACTTTGTGGGGCATTCAATAAGGACGTCCATACATTTTAGAAATACAAAAATTGACCATGGTGGACTAATCTAATTCTAAATTGCTCCAGTGGCAAATATCCAATTGCGATTTAGCCTTGGATTTAATCCACGACATGATCTTCCACCATCGCCCAAGCCCCATCATGCGGACGTCTATTTTGAATGGTCCCAAGGTGAAGTTTACAAACAGGCTGAGCAGGAGTAACACTAATTCCACTTACTCCATGTCGTTTTAGGTCGGCCGGATAGCAGTCGCCGCTCACCAGACGGACATCGGACGAACACGCCTCTTCTATACGGACACCAATATCCCGGTGACGGGACAGAGCGGGATCGTTGGTAGGTCCCTCGTCGTGCAGGATGACCATGCTCCAGATTTTCGAGGGGAGAGGATGGCATGTGCAACGTAAGTACCAGAAGATGGCCTGTTGCAACAACTTTGCCTGGCTTTGTCAGGGCCCATGTGTTCCAAGGGTCCCAAGTTAAATTATAGCCGTATTCCGGTTATGGTCCATTAGCAAGTATTAACGCATTGCCATGCATTTGGCATTAGACCACACAAAAAACTTGATCATAATGCGGCACTGTAAGCGGGAATATTACGGCTCTTTGCAGTTTGGTGGTGGTTTACCTTATTTTTGAATGACCATTACCGGTCATTAAACTTGTCATTGTTACAAATGGCTATGTTTGACTTTGTTTTGCAGCATAAGGCGCCGCTATCCGTCTCGAGCTCGGGTCAACCTGTGGCATCGGTCTGGAGACCCATCTGATGTCGAAGGTCACGTTATCATGGAGCAATACACCGAATACGACATTACCACAACAGACGTTGAATTGTCGGGATTGGAAAACCTGGCATCTGGGTATCACGTGCACGAGGCCCCTGTGCCCGTCGAATTTCACTTTCCGTGCACTAACGATGCTGTCTACGGCCATTACAACCCTTTTGGGATCAACCCGAAATTGTCACCTCCGCCTGGTAAATAGAGTTTGAATTTTGAATAACGTTAGACGGTTTCTTAATGAATATTAAAATATTTTGGTTGCATATCTGTATATTGTAGCTACGGGATCAACTGACAAATATGAACTGGGTGATTTGAGTGGCAAGTACGGCCCACTGGACAACGAAGAAAGTTACTACATCCAGACAGTGGACCTTAACCTTCCTGTGCAAGGACCGTATAGCGTGCTTGGCCGATCGGTCGTTATTCACAAAAAAGATCGTGGAGAAAGGTACATAAATGTTATCTACTTGTTCAATACAAATTGCAGGCACATTTCAGAAGCCTGTGAACATTTTTCCCTGTGTTCTTAGGATATTTTGAACGTCAAAGCGCATATGTACAATGTGGGACTTGGCCCACCTGCCAATTTTGGAATTAGTATTTTTGGGTGTGTGGTTGTATTTTTTGTTAATTTATAGTAGATGAGAAGAAAGGAAGGAGCGCTCTGTCGCGTCCGGTTTTTAGAGGAACTACTCCAGCATTTGCCTGGAAGCAACTGGATATTTTGAACGTTTTTCAGCGTTATTCACTGGGTTTTCTACTTTATTTTAGGTGGACTTGTGGAAATGTGGAACCATATGTGAAGGATAACGGACGACGCATCCAGGCCATTGCCTCATTTCATCATCCAAAAACCTTTGCCTATGGCTACATTAAATTGGGGCAGGTTGAGTATATGGATGGGAGTCTAAGTGACACAACCATCGAAGTCAATGTACGGTATCCTGGCTACAACAACAAGAATTTGGTATGTTATTAACGTATAGATAATACTATATATTTGATATGCATAAAACTGGTAAAAATTTAAAAAAGGCATTTGAACAATACTGCAGTTCGTGATCAATACACGTGACCTAACATAATCCGTTCCTTGATCCTGTTCGTGATCCGAATCAATTGCAATTAATGTAAATCCAATATATGTAATGTCCACTTGTTGTTTGGACTGTACTGCACCCACGCGAACTCGATTGCTCTTAGGGTCGTGGCTTTGCGCAGGGTTTTGTGCGCCGCAAGTCTTGTGCGCTCCGTGTGTGCGTGTTCGTGAACCGAAGCAGTGTTCGTAAAGCGAAGCAAAATATGTTCACAAATGGTGTTCGTAGACGGAGACGTTCGTGATCCGAGGTATCACTGTAGCTTGGTTGTTAAGACCTTTAAAGATGAGATTGCACTCAGAAAGCAAATGATTTTGTTTGCTCGTTCAAACTCAGAACTTTCGATACTATATTTATTAAATTTGAGTGATTTTTAATGCAAACAAACTGAATTACAATAGAACCATTCACGCGATATCTGATAGATAGGCTGGTAACACTGGCAATCGGTGCGTTTGGGGGCCTTTCAAACAGAACATCCCTAAAAGTATTTTCAAAAATAGTCCAAAAACGGTGTCTATTCCACCAGGACCAGTAGTACCAGGTCCAACAGTACAGGGAATAGGGAGTATAATTAATATTATTATATTGTAACACAATAGTTTTTACTTATGTTCATGTCATTTAACCCTCATTTCAACGCCCTCTTTGATCTATCTGGTAGTGCCATTCTAGAACTTTTCTAACCGCCATTTTGTTTTTAACGTTTGTCTGTCTCAAACAACAGAGTTTGAGAAATTGTTAGTGTACAAGTCGTTTATACAATCTAAATTTTCTCATATTTCTTGTTCAGACGCGAGGACATAAGTGGGCCGTCTTTGTTGGCTTCGTGGGTGAAGACATGACCGTAAAGGCTCAGATTGCTCGCTGTCTGGGTGCCGGATTCCGGTATAACCCTTTTAGGGTGAAGTCGGAAAGAGTAAGTTAAATCATCAGAACAATAACAATTTTGTATGTTTCCACCACCTACAACATGTTTTTTTAAAATTGTTACCATAGGAGGACTATGGCAGGGAATGCAGCACTCACACGCCACTGGCATGTGACATGGGCGACCTTTCTGGACGTCATGGAACTATCAACGTAGGGGGCCAAAGAACAATCTATACGGATCCTGACCTACCCCTCACTGGAAACTACTCTGGTAATCTTTCTTGGTTATATGACTCATATTTTTATGGAAAAGTAGGTGTTTCCTATTTTCTTACATCCTCAAACTCCATTTTGAAAAAATTTGTCTAAATTTTACGTGTAAATATTTAGTTTTTGAAAAGCTGTCAATTTAAATCAAAAGGAAATTAGAACAATTAGTTGAAAAAGACAGAAATTAGTCTTGAATGTGTATAAATATGCAGCACATATAAAATTATTCACTACATGTAGATTAATTAGTAGGTTAATTGGTTTCTTTTACAGTAATGAAGAAATCTATCATGATCTTCGAGAAGGATGGAGATACCCTTGCTCGGCTTGCATGCGCGAACATCTTACCTGACAACGACATCACACAGAAGGTCCAAATCAAGAAAGTGAACCGTATTACAGAGTAGGTGTTTTGAACAATTTTTCAAACATGAAAATGGTATATGGTTTTTTCGATTTCATTTATTTTACAAAAATACTTTATTTTCTTTCGCAGCCAAGCATTTATTGATAAGGTCAGGGAAGCGATGGCCGTTCCCGAATGGATGATGCACATCGATGCTGGAGAGACAAAGGACCTTGGGGAGTGCATTCAAGTCGCCATGTATTTTAGAGGTAAAATGAAATTCTTATCACTAAATATTCTTTCTTAAAGCAACGATTGTGCTCGTAGATGAAAAACTTTCGTAGTTATAAAAGGACACTTTTTTGTGGTTCCAAATTCTTTCAAAAATTTCAATCAAAAAAATATTTAAAGAATGTTTCAGATCAAACTTTTTGAACTTTCAATGTTAATGTACACAAATATTAGAGAGTTTGAGCCATCCAACGTTAACGAAACGATAACGAGAAACAGTGCTGGCGATTCGGAATGTCAAGGGCTACACTATGCGAAGCATGGCATTCCAATGCCATTCCGGGCTTCCCGCGCTTTTTATCGTTAACGTTATCGTTATCGTTTCGTTAACGACAACGACAAACAGCGCTGGCGATCCGAAATATCAAGGACTACTCTATGCGAAGCATGGCATTCCAATGCCATTCCGGGCTTCCCGCGCTTTTTATCGTTAACGTTATCGTTATTGTTTCGTTAACGTTGGATGGCTCAAACTCTAGTATGTTAGTGACATAATAGAGAGTTTGAGCCAGCCAACGCCTTAACGTTAACTTTAACGTTAACGGCAGGAAGGGAGGAGCCAAGGATTT
>JAUJYV010000828.1:0-27011 GCA_033995625.1 Ophyiulus pilosus
GGGAAACCGAAACCTCTGAACCAGCGGCGGAATCAATAACGGAATTTGTAGTTCCCTTTCCGTCCGCTGATCCCGTTCGGGGTCGCTCTAAGCAACCGGTACCCCATAGTATAATTCCAGCAGATGTTAAAACGTGATTCGGGTCGCCCTCCCAATTTACACCGTTGTTTCATTACCGATTCTTCTACCAGTTGGGACTTGCAGTATACGAGCTGCTAATCTGGAGGTTCCCAATATGTCGAGTATCTCACATAAATATTATTGATTCGATCGGACTGGTCGACGAACGAAAATCAGACATCCTGTCCTCGGACCGCACTTTTAACTAATCGAACACGAGTTTTCAATCCCCCTCTCTCCCTTTAATCGTAACAGATTAAAGAGTGATTAGATAAAGATCTTGGTCAAAAAGTTACTTACCTAAGTATGTATAATCTTTCGAAGTACTACTGATTTAGTAAATGAAACTTTCAATCAACAATCACCATGCAGAACAACACGTGTAGAAGAGTTCCGCTTTTTATGTTCCGTCATGCGCAGACGATGAAATTTGTTTCTGCGGTGAAAATATTCGTGCGCGGGAAAACTATCCAGGGGCCATTCAAAAAGGACGTCCTCAAGAGATGTCTGCTTTGTGGACGTCCACTAATGATGGCACTGTTGACATTGGAATGCCATGCTTCGCATAGTGTAGTCCTTGACATTCCAGCCGCCAGCGTTTAATTGTTCCTCGTTATTGTTTTGTTAACGTTGGCTGGCGCAATCTCTCTATTGTCTATTATATTATTATATAGCAACTTATTTGAAGCATTCACGTTAAATATCAATAAAGGTGAATTATTTCAACAAAAAATATTGTCCCTTCAATGGTAATAATACAATGCTAGGACAGTAACAAAAAAAAGAATTAACGTCCCTGACCTGTTAAATGTAATAATTCGTAATCATCAGCGGTTGTCATCTGTTGGAGGTCAAGTGCCATCTGGCGCGATCCTCGATCTTGGGTGTTGTTTTCAAATAGGCGTCCAATCCCTGCAGTTATCCGGTAGTTGGTCTTTTTTTGGTCAGCAAAATGACGTCATTTTTGTTTCCCATTGCTACTTAATTAAGTTGGGATGTGTTTTTCAACCCATGTGCCATGAAGGGTCTAGAGGGCGTGTCGAAAATTTACCTTTTAATATAATATTTTTACTCATTTGTAAAACTGGAGACAATTTTATTAAAAACGTGCATTTTTATTCAATTCAATTACTGTAAAGCTGGCGCATTTTTACCGAGTGAACGATCCGAGCGCACGTCACATTCTGTGTGATTTCGTTCGTTTACCATATTTTCACATACAACGTTACGTTACATTGTCCGTAAATGCGTGATAATTTATACGACGATGTTTACTGTCGTTTTATTGTACTCTTTTACAATTTTGAAATATTATTTAATATCGTCAAAGGCACAAGGTAGGCGGAATTTGTATGGAAATAAAATCTAATTTTCGGGAGAGTTTCTTTTTTTTAAAAAAATATTAATTATGAATAATATTTTAGTGAATTCTTGGGAAAAGATTTCCAGCTTAAGAAGTTCGGAAACTCTGCATGGTCCCTTGAAAACCTTTCTAAAAAAACAACGTTCCTCCTACACAAACTAGTAGTTGTAAAACTTTTATTTTCGCGGGACACTTTAAAAATATAAGTAATGAAAAGTTATACGAGCCTACATGCAATAATTAAAATATTTGTAAAACATCGCTTCCTCTCGGTGGCCTTGATTGCTGAAATTCCAAAACTGTGCCAAATTTCGATTGGGTGTGTAACAGATGAGAAATATAATGACACGTGAGTATTGTAATAATCACAATGCAGGTATGTTTGTGTAAAAGGGCGCTGCCAAATGAGTCGGGAAGCAGTCCCTCGGGTAATCTCACTGATACAGCCACGTTATCAGCCCTCGTACAGTCCATTGGCTCACCTCCTATTTCGGGCAGTCCTTGCTGCACTCGTCGCCGTGGCAGATATCGCACAGCGTCGTTTTGGGTGGCTCGTAGAATGTCTCGGCTTTCTTGCCTGCAAAGAAGTAGAAAGTAGGTTAGCACGTAGTGAAATGGCTGACAAAGCAATGTTTTCCGAGTGCTCGGTAGTACCATTTTCGTAGTAATCGTATACTGTGACTGCAGCTGCTTTGATGTTAGCCACGTCAAATGCACGGACAGCGGTGATGTGGGGACAAGTTGGAGTCTTGTTTATCTGAAAGTGGAAGCAGTCATATTATGTTATGTTATATGCAAAGGACATTAAAACCGAAAATGGATTATCCTTAAACGTCCTATTTTTTAAAAGTAAACTGCTTAAAAGACTAACTTAAATATGTTTCTTAATAATGTCTGACGAGGAACTACAATTCCAAATTTACTACCAAGACTATTTTCTTGCATTTCTAGCCTTTATATACTGCATCTAGTAATAGGGGAATATATGGTGGCAAGAACTTTAATAACTAGATTTTAAACATACGAAGAAAATAGAACCATGTATTTCAGAAAGTTAGTTTCTCTTTAGATGTGCAGTATATAAATCTTGTCAGGATAAGTTAATATTCTTACATCATCGAAATACAGCTCAACCCTAGTCCCTCCATCTTTTATGTCCACGCGCTTCAATTTGTCCAAGTTTTCGTGGGTTGGCAAAGAATCGGCTTCGACTTCATATCCTGAAGGAAGGTTGATTACTATTACGGCCATGTTACTTTTTTCATCATCCCCTGCATAACTGAAATTTAAGAAAAGTTGTTAATATGACAATTCCAAAATATATGCGATAAGTGATAAACTAGCATAAACACTTTTTTTTTAAATCTGTGGAAATTTCTTCAAGAAATTGCAAACGTATTTGCATAGCCTGCATTTAAGTTACAGAAGTTGTTTTTTAATAAATTGCTATACTCGTTCGAAAATATTTGTATTCCTTGTTATTCAATAAAAATTTCATAAATAAATGATGGACAGAATTTTTTAAAAGCACGGATCGAATATTCAACCAAATTCAATAACTACCAAAATATTTACTAACTAAACAAGTTCATTTTTTTTTTCAAAATCAACTTTCACTGCTAGTCTTAGCTCAAAAAATCTTATAATATCTTATATTAAATTATACGCACACAGCACAGACAGTCAGTCCGAATGTATTGTTATTGATCCTCTTAATGGTGGGAGTAATTTCAAAGGATGGAGAAGTTGTCGTATTGTCCAGGTTATATGACCATGTTAACTAGAGGAAAATGTCAATTAAAAAATTATTTCAAATGTTAAATCACTGCATGGGAGAAATCTGACTATAAATACTAAAAATACTAAAAATACTGAACCCACAGACAGTTGGATAAACAAAAATAAGCATGTACCTGAACGATTCCAACACCACTTCCCTTAGCGACAACTTCGACCTCCCGTACTTCTTTAGGTAGCTGAAATTTTGTAACGAATACAATTACGTTAAATTTGTAATTGAGTGGTGAATGAATTTGAACTAGATATACAATATGCTGTCGTCTACCTGTTCCTTCTGAAGTACCAATGCGTTTGACCGTTCCAACGTAAGTCTCTTGTTGCGCTTGTTATAGGTAATATCAACATCCATCTTGGAGCCAGGTGGGGAGGTTATATGTGCAGCCATGTCTCCCAGGGCAGTAATACCAACCACGGTGTCCTAAAACAGAAATTGAGCAGCTATTTAAAGAGATGGTTTCATATATATATAGTGTACATCAATTTGGTCAATATTTTAATTTACATCAGTACATTTATCTACTTTTTCAGTTTTTTTGTGTTTTTTTTCCTGAATTTTAGTGCCTTCAAAACAAATACAATTTTGTAATAAATAATTTGTTTTCAATAAAATTTATTTTCAGGTTGATTTTAGTACAAATTCTGAAGTTGAAAGTGCCTTCTTTTTGTTTCGCAATTCATGTAAATGCAATTCGTGCTAATCGTCCTAAATCACATAAAGAAATATTCCATACCTGCGTTGATGAGAATCCACCATTCTCGTTACGCTTGGAAATTAGGTAGCGCATGATGGGGATTGCATCAGCTATCTGGCCCTTGGTAAGCTGACTTAGTAGGGCGTAGGACGTCATCTCGATGTCCACCGGTGGAGGTGGATAATACCAAAAGGATGAATTGGCAGGTTTCTCCGGATCGGGCTTTGTCCAAAACACACGATCACCTGAGACGAAATAGCCAGAGTGTCACTGGATTGCTCAGGCAGTATCTACGCATAACCATTTTTATAGGATTGCTCAACGGTACCTTTTTTCTCTGCCTTCTTTAACAGCCGATCGAAAGCGGCATCCTTGACTTTGCTGTTGGCAACATGTAGCGCGTAAGTGACGATAGCCAACTCGTAAGGATCTTCGGTATCGGCCACTTCCCTTTCCAACAATTCAATCGCAGCCTTTGTCTCATTTGCAAATTCATTTGGATCCTGATAAATTCAAGCGTAAAAAGCGCTATAGGGCATCGTGATAATTTCGAACGTAATATTAAGCGCAATGACATAAAAAAAACATGTCATTGCGTTCAATATTAAAATTCATAATACATATAATTCATTCTATCAATGAAGGCAGTTGATTTCAAGTTTTAATAATAAATATTGCCACCAATTAACTTACGTCATTTTCCAAGAAAGCAAGTAAAGCAAACGCCGTTAAGCTATTTCCAGCTGATGCGCCACCCTGCAGAAAAAAATTCGAAGATAATTAATAAACTGTAGTTTCAAAGATGGCAAATTCCAGACTAGGATAGCACTATCTACCTGTAATCGTTTGTTGTGAACTTCACCATATTCTGGGAAACTGCCATTTTCCTGCTGAACGTTGGCGAGATATTGCAAGGACGATCTAATAATTCCATTGTCGATAGCAATGAAGGGCTTGGCTTGGAGGAAAGATCGGGCAACAAAGGCTGTCAACCTAAGGAAAATTCAACAAATGTTTGTACAATAATTTAACTACAGAGTGGACCAGAATTCAACTGTTTTCGTCTTCATTGGCAATTATTTAATTTTGTTAGAATGTTTTTTTAGGAATTGAGGGAAAATCGAAATGGCAGCTGCGCTACAGCACAGCGCTGAACTGCAGTGAAGCAACCTACAAATACACGTCTTTTGTAATTGAGGAATTTAAACTAACTTTTATACACTGAAACATTCTAATGTCGCCATTAAATTGTGCAATATCACTTGGAAGATACAGCATAACATGTCATCTCTGTAAATTATCACACAACAGTAGGTCGCTTCACTGCAGTACAGCACTGTGCTGCAGCGTAGCAACTATATCCTTTTGTCCTCAGTTTATAAAAACATTCTAACAAATTTAAATAATTGCCAATGAAGACGAAAACAGTTGATTTCATACAAACAGACCATTCTCTTCCTTTTCCTAATTTGACATTTTGTCCTAAGTGTTCCGGGCCAAAGGTTATTAGGTGGATTCATTAAATAGCAGTAACATATTTTGCAAGTTCAAGAAAAATCCACACTGTTGTTTGAATTGCTTTGGCTCGCCATTCAATGAATTTGTACAACACCTCACCACGATACCAGAAAATTCTCCAAACTCACCACGTGCTTCCGTTTTTATCGCTCTGACCAAAAGCACTGAAGGAACCATCATTTCGCTTGTAGGTCAACTCACGTTGGTAACCTATAAAGTAATACATACATACTTTAGATACCTTATAAATCGGCCTAGAATGTACTTGAAAGCAAACGTTTGTGGAAATTAATGCCATTTTTACCAGATTCCATATTCTTCAATGCCTTGCTCCTCTGCTCGTCCGTGAACTGGCCAGTGGTGTTCAAGTAGTCCGCAACAGCGATGTTAGGCACGAAATTCACCATATTTTGCTCACCACAGCCATAAGGCATCCTCAACAGTTTGTCCAGATTGTTCACAGTGGGACCCATTATGTCACCTAAAGAGATAAAAATAAAAAAGTTTGTTAGCCCCAAAACCAATTTTTTCATTATAAGGCGTCTTAAAAGAAAGATGCACATGACATGCAGCCTATTAAAATGTCCAAATTTTACTTATGACACGATTTTTAAAAAAAATAGTTAAGCGCTTTTTTTTGTCGAATCGACTTTCATTTTGCTCTTTAGAATTTTGTAATAATTGGTAGCCAGATTGAAAGACCTAAATTAAAATGAAGTTACTTTAAATTAGAACAATTTATCAGTTCTGGTATTTCTGGAGAATGCTTCACTTACTTGTATTTATTCAAACCAAACAAACGGTTTTTTTAAAAAACACAATCTCATTACGTAAGTGTCAAAGCAATTTAAACATTTTTATTTAAATACTTTCAAGACTAAAACATACCAATAGCAGATACTTCGATGTACTCCGAATCCTTAACAGCAAAATCTGGAATCCTGATCTCAACTGTTTCTTTAAATTCTGAAGTGTTTCGCAAATCTATCAACAATGGTTTGTTAAAATACTGCGGAGAGCCTTCAGCCTAAGGAGCATAAACAATGTGTAAAATGTCATTTTCAGAGATTTTTTAATGAATTATTATTGAATGTTAGAAAACTGAAATATAAATATTACAACAGATAAGATACAGAAACATTTTGTCGAAAAGTGTCTTCAAATCTATACAGAGCGGACCAGAATTCCTAGCCAACCCCACATTTTTGGTCGCTTCACTGCAATACAGCACTGTGCTGCAGCGTAGCTACCATTTGACGTGTCCCTCAATTCTTAAAAACATTCTAACAGACCATTCTCTTCAATTTCTTAATTTGAAATTATGACCTAAGTGTACAGTGCTTAGTTTAGTTAGTTGCTGTATCGCCTGTTACATAAATAAATATTAAGTAAATGTGGAGAGCTACGTTTATGAATTATATCCATTGTTGATAAATAATTAACTTGTTTGTTTGCTTGTTTATTTGGGAATTTTTGACATAAGCCATTTCCTGTCCATGAGGGCCAAACATCAAGGGAATTTGTCTTGAAAAACGTTTGCGACACCAGTCGAGAAAAATTCCCAGACTTTAAAACCACTAAAAAACTTTTAGGTGCAATTTCAGTGAAACCTACTTTCACAAGAAG
The DNA here is from genome assembly GCA_033995625.1 of Ophyiulus pilosus. Taxonomy (NCBI): domain Eukaryota; kingdom Metazoa; phylum Arthropoda; class Diplopoda; order Julida; family Julidae; genus Ophyiulus; species Ophyiulus pilosus. The sequence goes on from JAUJYV010000828.1 coordinate 7,120, forward strand.
TTTTCGGATTAAAGCATCTCCTGCCTTGGGTGCAATTGCGGTAACCTTTAGGTCAATGTGACCGACGATGAGAGGAGTGATGAGAAACGTGACTGATGCGCCATCTCCAGCTTTTACCTGAAATAGTCAAGTTAAGCTTTAAGAAACTATGCAATGGCAGCAGGGCGAAAATTTCCATCTTTTATCCAAGACATTTTGCTTACCTTAACAGTTTTTTTCTCATTGGTAGAGTTTGCCACGGCGTCCACACGGTTCTGGTAGCCAGTCAATTCGAACTGATTATCGGGATTCTCCAAAGTTACCTCAGCCTGTTATAAAAACGAGATAAAGTACTCATTTTTGTTTAATAAAATCTGAAATATTTTAATTAAATGCTTCTGATTTATTTACTATATCATAAAATGTGGATACTCAACATTATATATCAAACATTTATATTTAAAACTATAGGCCAAGTTAGTCAAAAACCAGACAGTAAAAACAACACTACGTATATTGTGGAAGATGAGGGTTGATTCTATTTGACCTGGTCAGTTTCGGATTGGAATTATTGAAAATTTTATCAGAATTACAAAAAAAAATCCATCAAAAACTGGCCCAAAGCATCCATATTTTACGGTATTCAATTAGAAATTTCTAGCTATAACAGCATCAATATTTTTTTTGTTCAAATAGATGCTAATCTGGTAAAAAAATAATCTGCAGAAAGATAACTATAGTCGTCAAAACGTGTTCATCGAAAATGTGCACTAAAGTTCTTACCTCGAGATCCTCTTTCAGGTAGTTGAAGACAATTGCTTGAATAGAAACTGCTTCGCCGCGAACGATCGAATAAGGAAGATTCAAAGAAACGAAGAAAGGGCGGAAAACTTCGACCTGAAAAAAAAATAATATTAACAACATACATACATAAACCTTGAAGTTTACATTAGGACAGTAGTTTACGAAAACTCATCTTAAATCTATTTTGAAAAGCAATCAACAATCTGACTTCAAAACTCATCTGGGAAAACTTTTTTTTTAAAAGTCAAAACGATCCAGAAAAACTTTCTATTAGAATGTATATTTCTCCAAATGGAAAACCGTAGATTTCTTACGTGTAAATTAACATGTTTCTTGCCTACTTTAACATGATTTGTTTTAGATTTGATTTTTTTCATATCTGTCCCTCGAACATTCTTAACATACCTTGGAAGGTCCATCGGCCAATCCGAGACCGTTCTCCTCGTCCATTGCAAAAGCAGAAATGACCCATGACGTAATGGTGTCCGGTACAGTCGTCTTCAGGACAGCCTTGCCATCCTTACTATAATTCCACAAAGGGCCAAAGGCCGCTGGTTAGAAGATGAACGAACAATAAAGCTTGAATTTCAAAATGTAGGGGTGCAAACTGAAGCGAAGAATCCATCCATACTGTAGTATTTTGCGATTATGTTTGAGTATTCAGCAGCAAAAACTCAAATATAGATGAATTCTTTGGGAATATTGACGAACAGAAAGGTGCAAGAACACGAGAATCAGCATGCGAAAGAGCGAACAAGCATCCAACACCGAAGCAACAGTCTCATGCAACAAGTGTCTTGACAAAAAAAAGCATGCAAGAGGCAGGACAGTGAGTTCAACACCAAAACTAGCTACTATAGTCTCTCGACTGTGCAACGTCGCATTTTGTGCTGTGAAAGTGACAATCTTTACGAAACACACTGATGATGCAATCAGCTGGGTTTTTTTAAGAGATTATTTAATCTTTGCCTCCATGAACACAATGTCTCGTGTCATCGTTAAACCATATAATCCTCATAAATATGAACTAAACAAGTGTGGGATCACAACTAAAGCCCAGCAGAAAATTAACCGCAGTATTTTTGCAGTAAAAGTGCATATAATTTGCAATTGTGAATGGTAGAATAACTGCAATTGTACGTCATTTTTTCTTCTGCTGGGTAATATCCATACAACTGTTTGTAAATCTTATAGATCCTAATCTATGCAGTAACATAACCTGATTTGAATAAATGCTGCACTGTTCGTACTATTTTTCAACAGGAGTTTAAGTCACTTTATACAGTAGGTAAGCTTAAATCAATAAATTTGATAATTGTTTCGAGGAAAGTATTCTATAACATCATTTTTATACATAAATTATATGTAGTAACAAGTTTTAAAAACGACTCCATTTGTCGATTTCTACACTTATTGGAAACCCATTACGTACAATGATGAAAAAAGTTCATTTTCAAGTTTGAAAAAACAAAATATATTCAGTTTTCATCATGAGTTCGATATTTATTTCCATACGATATTATAATTTAAAAGCTATTTAATGCGTTTGGTATTGTATCGTTACTATCTTATGTAATCTGCTTACAGGTATTATACATGTAGTCGGAATTGCACTAAACCAGAACTAGACCAAAAAGGGACAATTAAAATGGCTTACACAACTTTAGGTGGTATCCAAAGTATTATATGTATAATTTTAAATTATTCTGAAATTTTATTAATATGCACTTAGTGCATGATCCCTTAGGACCAAATATTTCAAAAATATTAGTTATCGTCTACAAAAAGTATGTAGAGTAATGCTATCTGAAATGCACAAATGTGAAATGTCCACTTAATACATGGAATCTTGCTAATATTAGCAAGAATTACCAAAAATCACCCCAAAATTAAACGTGGAATCATGAAATATTTCAGAGCCTGATCCTTGCTAAAACAAATTAAATATTTACAATAAATCGACTTGAGTTTTTTTTTAATAAATTGTACACAAATATATGTTAAAATGCATTTCTTTTCGAGGCAAAGTGCATCCTAAGTCATCTGATTATAGTAAACTGAATTATTACCGAATAATTAAAAAAATTCAAGTCGAATTCTGGAATTTTACCTACAGAAACCGAGTGCAATTAAAGAGTAATTCTAATAAGTAACGCGTTCTGTTTCCAATTCCCAACCACTTGTAAGAAACCTACTGGAATCACTGAAATCACTAAAATCCACTAAAATCATGTCTGTTTGCAACTTATCTTTCAGGAATGCACAAGTGGTTGTTGGTTTATTTGGTTGAAGTGGCTACAAGTGGCTCAGGGAGTTTCTTTCGACATCAGGGAAATGTAATCCATGCATAATTGAAGGTTAACAAAGAAACATGTTTTCGGAAGCTTGTTTTCCTTGCCAGTGTTCACATAGCTCAGTATATCAATGGAAAAAAAATTGTATGTCTAGACAGGCGGCTATTCCAACCCTAAAACCCATTCCAAGAGATATTTGTAGAACTAAACTAAAATCAAGATGCGCTTTTTACCTGGCTCTTCATTTAATGATTAAAACCTATGCCATGCAACTTTAATCACGATTTTTAAGTATTCTATAAGGTTGCAGTTGCACAGATGTGCAGTTAAGTATTTTATTGAACGCAAGAGAAAACAGGTGTACCTATTCTGTCCAAATATTTAGAAAAGTATATAGAAAAGTGACTAGGGAAAACCCCAATCCATGGCTTAATTCATGCACCCGTAACAAAACCATCCTTCATAACTATAAAAATTGCTGCATAAGCATTTCTTTTCTGAAGATAGTTTTGATTACTAGCATCATGCAAGCTTATTTAAAGATAGAGGAATGCCTTTTTTTGTCAAGACTTTCAAGTTTTGTTAGGATAGTACTAAAATTGAAATATCAACTTCAGTTTCCTACGGAAATCTGCCTACCCTGCAACAGTGTTATCCCAGATCCAGGTCTCTGGAAATTCTTTGCGAACAGTTGGTTTGATTGCCTCGACTTCCTTATACATGACATCAAAACTTGCCGACTGGGGTGCAGCAAATGCTGGCCTGGCCAAAAATGGACCGGCCATTGGCATGGCTTCCGAAAGAACGATTCCTCCACCTCCTCCAAATCAAAAATAAATCAAGCTGTAGAATAGCTTTCACATATTCAGGCTTTAAAAAACTACTTTCTATGAGCATATAACAAATAGTGCAGCTTCTATGTGGTCAAAACTCTTCAATACCAAAAAATGAAACATTAAATTCTAAACCCTTAAAATTTGCAGGAAAACATATCGGGTTAGGAAAATGTTACCAATTTTAAGTATCTGGAGTCTGATTTTATGGTAACGTCTATCAGTTTTGTTACTGCGCCATGGGCATTTCAATTTGTTTAGGTACAAACAAAAACGAAGAATCCCAACGATTGGCGATTTATTTCGGATTCCCAAAAAGGATACAGACATTTCCTTAAATGTTGTGTATCTGCACAATTAGAAATTCTGCGTGAACTTGGATGGAAAATATACGTATGTATAACTGCATTTTATATTCATCTAATTGTAATTTAGCATTTCCTTAAATCAGGAACGCAAAGAATTACTAAACACCTTTAGCCTTTGCTTTGATGTCTATTTAAATACTGTATATATGCTAAACAGTCTATATATTTCATTATGCAAAAACATATAACCTTGTTCCAATAATGTTTGCCATTTTATATTGAGTGTATATTTTTCTTCAATATTAACTTGGCGTAATTTTCTAATTTGGGCACAACAACGCAAGTTCTTTGTTAGTTAACATGCTAGTTATCATTTTGAATGATTTTCGTGTTTCTCACATCACTGGACGAACATGCGAACTATTTGCCTATTGCAAAGAAACGACAGCAGTACAGACAGGGAACAGTTGTTGACTTGTTGTAAAAGGGTGCCTACCCAGCCAAAGACAAGTCCCAGACCCATGTTTCAGGGAAACTTTTGCGCACGGTCGGTTTCACAACTTCTGCAGGAAGCACAGATGAACTATGAACTTTTAATCTTGTTTTCGGAGGTCCAGCCATTCCTGGCAGTGCGGGCCTTGCAATAGCTAAAGGCCGAGAAGGTCTTGGTAATGGCAGTACTAATAAATTGGCAGAGAAATTTTAACCTAATTATTAATACCGCCTGCACCTGTTAATCGGAGAGTAAAAATTATGCCATAATCTAATAGAGGAGGGTTGATTCCATTTGACTTGGGTAGTTTTTGGTCGTACTTATTGAACACCATTTCAGAATTCCAAACAAACACCAAAAAGTGACCCAAAGTATCCACATTTTACGGTAGTTACAAAAAACTATTAAAAAACCTCTTGTTACTCATTTATTATGTAATAGTACGTTTCTTATTCCGTCTATAAGTATAACTAAGCAAACTAAATAACAAAAGTATGTTCAAAACAGATGATGTCATTATCTTAAAATGACAACTGCAAACATATTACACCATGTTTCGTAAAAAGTCGCTCTGCACTTCCAACATTTCAACTATCCTTCCTACCAAAAACAGGGACTAGCTTATTAATATAATAAATACGCAAATTTCAAAAACAGGAAGTGACGCAGAGCCCGACTTTGGTCATATCTCAAGCTATCAACTACAACTACTTTCCTGGTTAGTACACCATTTTGACGCATTTTGTCAGAATTTTTAGTTCACCAAATCCCAACTAGCGAGAGAAACCCATGCATGCACGCTGAGGGTAAAAGGTGGTTTTACGGAATTCCCTACCCGGCCACATTGGTATCCCAGATCCAGGTTTCCGGGAAATGTTTACGCACTGTGGGCTTTACTGGATCTGAAACTGGCGCTCGTGTACCACTGATTCTTAGACCGTCAGGCCTAGGAGTTGAAGGAATAAATCCTCCGGATGCAAATGGACGGTAGTGCATTACAGGACGCCCTGGATTGAACATTTTAGTTAAGAAGTTAAAGGGGATGATATGAGGTTAACACTCAATAGACACAACTCGATAATAGAAACTCGAGTTTTCATACAAAACATAGTTGGATTCTATTTGAGATGGCAATAAACCATCAACTATTTGATCGAATTGCATTTTGTATGCTTGCCAGGTGTTTTTGTAATGTTTATTATATACTGCTAAATTATTTTCTAACAGCAAGACATGACGAGTAATATTTGTGCATTACCAGTCTGAGATTTAAGATTAAAAATTAATATATACTGGGTGAGGTATAATTCAGCGCCTCTCGAAGATTTATGTAAAAAGGTATTTCACAATTGAACGGAAAACAGCATGTGAGGATTCCAGAAAACATGTTGCTCGTGATATTGGGTATCAATTTCTCGCTTCGTGCGATTTTAAAAGTTTTGTCGTTTAGCATACCTAATCAGAAACTTGTTTTTCCCTATGGCAGCAATCGTGCAATACACCTTCGCTATACAGGAAAGCTCACCTCTATCTTTCTGAATGCTTTCCCGTCAAGATTTTATGTAAGACATGTTTGCTGCCATTTCACAAAAAAGCCCACTGAGCGTATGCACAAATGTACATATTACACCCAAATATATTATGATATTATGATATTTTGATTGTTTTGTAAGAAAAATCATCTTTGATAATGTTGAATCATGTGAAATCATGTTTCTGAAGATTCATCTCCAAGTAAAAACGGTATCAAAAGTTACGGACAGAATGTAAGTATCATCCGTCAGAAGTAACAAAAAATAATATTAACACCAAATAAAAAAAATCGACCGCAGTATAGGAAGTAAAATACATTATGCGCCCACAGTTTAAAAAAACCCGTTAATAACGTTAGGTAGAACATTTCTGCAAACTAGTTCAGCAGATTTTTTTCAGTCTTGTAATTAGCAGCTGAACAAGCTAACAATTTCCAGATAATGCAAAACATTAATGCAAGTTATGCAAGCAGGGGGTGGGTATATATGGCAACGTTACGAGGACAAAGCATGAAATTTACGACATTTGCGTGGGAACACTGCAGGACTACCCACCCGGATATCTGTGTGCTCCAAATCCAAGTCTCTGGGAAATGTTTTCTAGTCGTGGGTTTAATTTGGGGCTGGTTTTGTTCAGAAAAACCTGCTAACGAGGCTGGAGTTGTCAATATAGGCCCCCTCCGTGGACCCCCTCTACGAGTACTACCGAATCTCTGGTGGCCTGCATGGTATAAAAACGATCAAATGATGAATTTATCGAAATTTGCCTCTTAAGTCTGATGATTAGCAATATTAGCTATTTGATGGCGCGAATGATAGTATATAATAACCAAAAGCTTGGATCCTAATCCTGTTCATGAAGCCCAGCAACCCATGAGAATTTCTATAAAAAAATCACTAACAAAACAGTCAACTTTATAGCGACAAGTACATCTTATCCTACAGATAAGATTCGCCACTTGAGCATGGGCATTAAACGCCATATATGACCATAAATGGTTTCACACATATATGGAAAACATCGTGAATGAATATATGGGACATACTACTATTGCATGTTTGGCCCTATATAATTTTTTCCACTAGGCCCACATAATGGGCCCAAATGCACCCACATAATGGAGTAACTTTGGGACAGAAATGTATGGGAATATCCCTGCATGTTTTTCCAACAGTAAAAGCGATCAGTTCACCTTCTGGATAAACTGGAACCAAGAATTGTCCAAACTGAGCATTCAATATATAATTATAGCATTCAAATAATAATCAATGTGACTTTTTCCTAACCAAATGCTAGGTCCCTGACAGCACTACTTTACACACGATGGGTTAGCAGCTAGGATGGTGAACAATGCATGCTTCAGCTGTTTGGCAATGACAAAGGCAAAGCTGTCGCAAATATGACAGCTCACGGGAGTATCAAATTGCGAGTTTAAAATGTACCCAGCTTTGGAGAAATCCCATATCCACGTTTCTGGAAACAACTTTCGGACAGTTGGCAATGACTTCGCTCCTGAACTGTCAGGTTGGTTACCAAGGCCATCACTGTCAAAAGCAATGTCACTGTCGATGGAAATGCTAGATAACGGCATTACTTCTAAAGGTCCACGGTTGTCATAACCTACTTTTGAATAAGGAAATATATAAGCGCAATAGCTTGTAGTCCATTTATTTTTCTCTATACTTCCTCATAAATCATATAATGGTAACTGCATTGGATTTACTGGTTTGTCTCATGAAAAACCTTGTCATGTTATTGCAATAAACATATTGTTACCTCTACAGTTATGCAATCCATGTCTTATTCTTGTCAAGTCACAACCCAAACCCTTTCTTGAGATACTCTTCAGATTATATTCAGATACCTCATAAACGATTATTTTTCTACAAAATACCTGGTGTAAAACACATTCTTTTGGAAGTGCAATGTAATTATTTCATGTTTTAGACATTTTTTCAGAAATATTGATTTCAATGTCCTAGTTTTAATAATATAATTAATGAATCTCAATAAAAATGCAACGTGCTTTAAATACATTGAAATTGAGAAAACAATTACTATAAATGCACCTCATAATAAATTTCAACCTAAAGTATGCCCCTCCCCCTCTTTGGTGATAATTTCAAAATACAGTAACTGGAGGTTGCTGTTTCTTTAAAAGTAATTATCAGTTCATTTCCTAAACATGGTGTGTTGGAAAAGGTAATTGGAAGGTGCGTTAGGATACCACCCGATGAAGATTGTGCAAAAATGTGAAAATGTTTCATCCAGAAATTTGGAGAGGATACATTTGGTTTGTAACTAGTGCATTAGGCACAAATCTTAGGCTAAACTGTTTGAGCTATTCGCAACTATTTGACTGTCTTTTTTAACTTTTGAGAACAGTCAGATTATGTAGACAACACCCTTTGAAGAATCGTTTTGGCAAATACCCATATGGAAGAAGACATGTAGAGGAATGTTAATGTTTGTTTAAAGTTTGGAAACACGTTGGTTAGCTTATTTTTAAGAAATCCCAACTATAATGCTAGCAGAAAGGCAACTAACTACTAAGAAGGCATGGTTAAAATCGTGCGGGATAGCCGGAAAGGTTCTCGGAATATATACCCTGCAGTTTGGTTGGACCAAATCCACGTTTCGGGGAACTCCTTGCGAACTTTGGGGGCTGTTTCTTGCGAGGAACTTTCGGTAACATCCGTACTTGTTAATAAGGTGGTGGCATCGATGAAACTCGCACTCTCGAGCATTGCCTCTGTTACAGCAATGCCGTCCATGTAATCTGGTTGGTACATTCAATCAACACATCAAGTTTAGCATATTTCCGTTAAGAAAGACATAGTCCATCTTACAGGGAACATGCATCAGAAGATGACCAAAACAATCGGATGGAATTTTTAGAATCGCTACACTTATTGGTTAGTCCTGCAGATTTTGGCTCGTAACTTGTCTAGTAGTGGCCACTCTACTACATCGTTTGTTAGCAGACTAGAATGGGGACATACACGTGGCAGAAGTACAACAACAATGCAGTTTAATGTCTTCATATCCATCAAGGGGCACCATCGTGAGAATTGCCCTAGTATAATTATTCTGCCTTTGTTTCTAATGCTGTAACATTGCTGGGAAGTCACAGGAAATGTTTCTGTAAATACTGAATTTACAAAATGGTAAATGCAAATGATATTGGATTTTTTTTAACAGCGTAGTAATAATCTTCTCAACAACGCATTCATTTAAGAATCTTTCTTGAAAATAATGGTTAAACAAAGGTTAGAATATTGGAAAGTATGCTTATCTGTGGTGAAAACTTATAATTAATATATACATATATACTTGGATTTTGAAAGTATCTTACACCTTATTAAATGTAATATTCATGTTGTTGCCATTAATTGGCAGGCATTTTGACAACCCCGGATTTAAAAATTATACACAGTCATTTATGGGCCATATATGAACCATATTTGACCATATTTTATATATCTCCTTTACATTCGACATAACGCAAACCAGAACCTGCCTCAAGAATCTAGCTCAAATTTGACAAATTCATTAAAGCAGTGGTACAAAGAGTCATTAAGTCTTTCCGGTCCACATTTTTTTTTGCTAATGTTATAATACAAATAGAGCATAGACTAGCCTCCCAATGTTTAAAAAAAATTATTAATTAAATTAACATAACGAATTATTGAATTATTCCCAACTATTTGACTGTCTATTTGAATTTAAGAGCAGTCAGATTATGTAGACAACTCCCTTTAAAGAATCTGCTTGCCAAATACCCATATGGAAGTCGACATGTAGAGGAACAGTTTTTCTACAGCACTTTGTTCAAAGTTTGGAAACACGTACGTTGGTTAGCTTATTTTTAAGAAATCCCAACTATAATGCTAGCAGAAAGGCAACTAACTAAGAAGGCAGGGTTAAAATCGTGCGGGATAGCCGGAGAGGTTCTCAGAATATATACCCTGCAGTTTGGTTGGACCAAATCCACGTTTCGGGGAACTCCTTGCGAACTTTGGGGGCTGTTTCTTGCGAGGAACTTTCGCTAAAAACCATCGTCCTTAATCCGTCACTCTCCTCGAGCATACTGGCCAATGTTACTGCAATGCCGTCCATGTAATCTGGTTGGTACATTGAAGCAACACATCAAGTTTAGCATATTTCCGTTAAGGTGGGGTTCTACCCAAATCCAAGCCCTATACCTGTCACAGCATTTTTTCTCTCAGCAGAATGGGGCAGAGTAGTACAAATACACTCAATAAAAAAATGTATATATACCATGATCATCAATATTCAACGTTGCATGTGGGCAATTTTTTTTTAATTGAACCTGTCGGTTTAATATAAAATAGGATAGTTTCATTATTCTCTTCCGAGGGGGAAGCCTATGTTCAAAAAAAGCAGAAAACCCCATTTTTTGTAGGCTTTATTGAAAATATTCAAATAACATCTTACCCTTTTTGAACTTCACACTACGTACTATAAACGTGCGGAAATATATTGTATAATGTGTTTATTATTTCTAATTCTGTTGACCAAAAAATTACATGGCAGGTATAGGGGGACCCAAACGCTAAATATGCACTTTGTATACTTGACTTTCCGACAACCAAATCAGCTGATCAATATCAGGTTCTCGTTATAATTATTGCACAATTATATTCGCTACTTTTCTTAGGATTAATGATGTCGCGAGTTATTGAACGAGGAAAGGGCACAAACGTTTTGACAGAAGCTATTCTTCCCTAGATTTTTCTGAATACACCGCAGCTGAGATAAGTATAGGCAACGATTTCAAAACTTGGACACGGATAAACATATCACACAAACTGACATTGACAAGGACATAATGATACCACATTCACGTGGACTATAGCAGAAAAACTCCGTAAAAGACTTAACAGACAACTTAAGAAGAACCAGATCTAAGAGCTAAGGGCTGCTCGAAAACTTCCGTTTTCCTACCCAGCACGGTTGGAGGTCCAAATCCAAGTTTCGGGGAAATGTTTCCGAACAGTAACAACTGACGTCGTCGATTGTCCTTTAAAACTTTGAGTCGGTACAATACGAGCAGAGCTGTAATACACCGGTGAGTTGTATACCGTGCGGTCATAGGACGCTGAGTTAATTAAGTGAAATCGAAAATAAGAAATTCATAGAAACATTCGTGTGTAGTTGGAACTTTCTCGTGTAAAGAACTTGAAAGGACTTTTGGCAGAAATACGTAATAATTAAGAGATTAGTTATATGTAAACTATCACCACCATCATCTTAATTTTCCATTTATACGATATGTATTTCGAAATATGACTAAAATGGAAACCAAGTTGAAAAGTTCAATGTACAAAATATGGTTTGGATGAATGTCGTCTACTACCGCATTTTGAAGTAGTATAGCTAATGTACATTTTAACTAGTTGACGAGATTACAAATTCATCTTAAATAGTGCATTATTTCCATGTTTTTAATAAACTTCTTTATATTAAATATTATGGCCCACACAACAGGAGAAAAGTTGTAGTCAATCTCAGAATATATGTATACAGTATAGTTGTTAATTATGTCGGATTTTCCTGCAATTGTGTGTAATTATATAAATTTGTAATTTAAAAAAGAGGAGAAATAGTAGTAATATTGCGATAAATATGGCAATTGAACGGCAGTATTTGTTTCCCAACATTACAATTGCTTCATTTGTCCGCTTTTACTCTTTAATTACAATAAACTTCTGGCAAATTTGAATTCTTTTTGAATATTAGGTGATTAATAATTAAACACCTGACAATAAAGAAAAATGGCACCATTTTCATACTGGTCATTTATGTCATCCGTTAAAGAGCAGTAAGCTTTCAATAAATAAATTTGCACAAATTAACATCTTTAAAGCTCACGCAACAACTCAACATTTAGGCATTTCCGATCACATGTCAGGATAAGAGCACAATGGAATTTTAAAGGAAACCCGTTATCGAGTTAGCTGATTAAGCTTTTGAGCATAGTTTTAGGGCTTCACAAATTGACAAACCACAAGCTCACAAAATCAGAGGAAAACATCGTGAACACGCTACATCACATTCGAGAACTGAACAAAATATTCTTTCCAGTTTCCACTAATTGTTTGCCTACCCTGCAAGAACGAATTTCCAGATCCATGTTTCTGGAAAAATTGTTCGAACGGCGACTGTCTCAGAAAAAGGTGCGGAGGACCTCACAAAACCAGCAATGCCATCACTATCGAAATCAGCGAACCCTATTTCAAATATTCCGATTGGATTTTCTGGCACATAAAACCTTAAAATTGTTCCATCCTTAATTGTCATCACCACACTGACAACTTTTTGTCAAGGGATTTCCTTGTCAGTTGCGTGGTCCCCGGTGATACCCTTATTCGACATTTGCCATACATAAGAAAGAAGTACGTGTACTTTTCCGAGAAACTTGCTCTTTGATAGCACCTAACAGAAATGTTCTAATTTAAATTTGTAATTGTGACATTACACAATTCTGGTTATAAAGGATTTGAGAAGATTAACTATAACAACTATAATGACATAAGAAATCATCATATCATTTAAGTTGTAGATTGCCTTCTGGATTACTTTGAAAATATGTCTCTTCAGGACAAAAAGTTGGGCATGCAAAGATAAATTTGACATCGTTGTCATTCGATGTCGGACTGTCCCATTCTATCGTCTTGATCATGTGAAGCTACAGACCACAGTCATCACAAAGGCATATGTGATATGCTCTAAAAAGTGTGAATCCAACACTTAACCTAACAACTACTCCATTAGCCTTTCGAAAGAAGAAAATGTTGTGAAGAAGAACTAGTTAAAGCCAATCCACCAGTTATAGAGACACCGAAAAATCAGGAAAACAATTTCCAATTGACGTTAGTAAGCACTTCTTCATCATTACCCTGCAGTGGCGTTGGACCAAATCCATGTCTCAGGGAACTCCTTTCGGACTTTGGGTTCATTTAACGGTGACGAACTGCCCAAAACTTTCTCCAGCGCCACTGGAGCGTCCGCAACCATAAACTCCTGCTCACGCACGTTGTTAAAAGAAGCTGAACAACAAATTCGAATAATAATCTCAATGGTTGTTTTTACGGAGAAACGTTTAAACTAGTGTATAGGGACTCGGTCTTCCGTGTATTGCTCAATATTGCCGTTTGAAGGATATGGGCTGCTTTGAAATAGTTGGAATGGTCAATCAATCGAAAGAAATATAATGTAGGCTATACATAGTTTTACAATCTTGATATACGATGGTAACTTGATAACTTTTTCTAAAACTTGAGGACACTAGAACGCAACAAAACTACCAAAATCTAGCCGATAATTGAAAAAAAAAAAGTGTATTAAAAATAGGGTGGTCTTCTAAGAAAAACAAATTGCATCTTCGCATTGCAATTTACCCAACATGACTGGTTTACTCGCAAAAGTCAACTATCTACAAGGTTTTCATGGTCCGCAATACCAGGCCCCAGAAGATAGTCCCGAAAGAAGGGGCCGAAAGGAAACCATGTCTGCCAAACTAGTTGTGCATTGCTAATTAACTATGTGCGGTGCTAAAAAGCAGGACTGTGCAGGTGTGCCTGTGCTTAAAAACTGAACCGATGCACTTGTCCTACCTAGAATTGGTCATTTCCCAGATCCATGTTTCTGGAAAGCTGCGCCTTACTTTTGGCGCGCTCTCGGGTGAGGACGCCGCAAACATGGGTGGTGGCGGAGGTGGCGGTGGGGCGGGCATCGGCAAGGGAAAGGCGCTACCGCTAGGCGCTCCGCCAAAACCTCCTATTTTGAAGTCAGAAATTTCTGCGAAAAGTTAGGATTCGGTTGGAACACGGTACTTGCAATTGCCGAGGGAAAACAACTAGTCTTAAGCATAATGTACATCGCAACAATTTCATGGAATTGCCAGGAAATTGAGTTTAACCCACATATGGGCGGCGAAGACATTCAAATTGAGTCAACACAGGATGCTGAAAACTTTAAAATACATAAACAAGAAATTCCTGAAATGAAATTAAGATTTCGGCTTTTTAGCAAAAACCGGTTGCTTCGCAAAACGGCATGTTTAATTGCATTTTGCATATTTGACAAAGTTAGGTTAATGGCGGTGAATTTAAACAAATAGGCTACTGTAGACTGTTTTCACGAAAAGTCACAAAGTTAAAGTACTCGAGGAATACATTAATTCTTATACAGGGTGTCATCTTCTTGAGAGTTTTAAAAAATAATTTGTTATTGTTTTTATATCGAATTTTTCCCGAACACAACAAGAAATTCCAGCATAAACTGGTGTTTAACGCAAACTTCAAACTCCCGGATTTTCAAAGCTACTGGACACCTTGAAATACATAGCCAAATCCCTTAACTTTTTGATAGTGAATGTTCCAGTACAAGTATTAAGCCACATGGCAGTTAAATATATGCAAATTTCTAGAATAATAGGTCCTTAGCTAAAATAAAGAAAAAATGTGAGGTCTTACCGTAACCGTAGCTTTGGGATTTCTGGAACAAGCCGTTTGAGAAGAAAACGAGACCTGCACTCTGAAAATTAAATACAGCCAATATTTACAATTTGTTGGTTGTAATCCCAAGAAAGATTTTCTGTAATCACGAAACAAAAATGTACTTACATCGAAAAGTTGGCTAGGGGTTTCTCCAGGAGATCGCCAAATGGACCGCTTCCTACGATTGTAATCATAATTGGATGGACGCCATCCACTTTCATAACCATCCAAATCCTGAACCACCTGTAATATCATCAAATTACGAATTTAACTACAAGCTCTCATTTAAAAAAAGAAAAACAATTTTATAATTTTTTAAGTTGTCTAGAAATTTGAAAAGTATACTGTATGTCTTATAGACGTTGTTATTAACGTTTTGCATAAATTTTAGGAAAAAAAAACATTTTCAGGTTTCTTTTTCGAAAAAATAAGCTGTTACATGTATTTAAATTAAGAGTTCTTTTCGAAATTACAACTTTTTATGGTAGTTTATTGTCTATTGCAGGCCAAAAAACTTTCAGAAATAAGCTTAAAGCAGATGACAACATCTCTCAAACACCAACCTGATTTTTGGTTATATCATTGCCTCCTTTCAGCAGCAAAACGCTTTGATCAATAGCCAATAGTCCGACCAAAGCATCAGGACTGGTTTGGACAATCACATCCAATGGAGCACCGGGCTTTGTGCGGTTTTCACTAGTGGACAATTCAACCTACAAAGAATATGCAAGAATTATCAATCTGAAAATTCACAGATGGGTAGGAACGTAAAGAATGAAGTTTGAGTCTTACTGGTGTTTGGAAGAGACCATCAACACTAAAATCCAAGCTATCGACAACCACTTCACCGCAAGAAGATACATAGTAAACTACCACCCGGGTACGTGGTGCCATTTCCTGGGTCAGAGTAAGTGGAAATGTCTGGTACTTGGCATCTTTGTCAAATTTCACCGAGCCTGAAGCCAAGATTTTTCCTCGAGCAACAACCTGTTTGATGGTTTAAAAAAATATTCATCAGAATACTGATGAGAAATATTTGGGAAACAAGCATTTTGAATGTCAGTTTTGTTAAAAATGTTATGATGTAGGACTCAGCCATCATATCATTTAAATTAAGAAAATCAACAATGATGAAATCACGTTACATGATACATTTTTTGGAGTTATAGGTAAAAAATACTAGAACAATTATAATAAATATGGTAAAAGACTCCAATACTTACTTCGTAACCTAGCTGATTTATGTAGAATGTAGAATTTGCTCCAATGTTAACAGTGTCGCCAACCTAAAAAATGGCACATTGTCAAATTTAATACTGAACCATAGATCTAGGATGCAATTTCAAGGGATAGGGGAAGATTATGTATTTGACCCCCCTTCCCCCTGGATGCAGCACTGCCATACACAATAGTTATTTCAGTTTCAAGTAAAATCAATCTGATTACCTTTGGATCTTTTTTGTCCACAGCAAGCTGCAAATATTTGGTACTGATAGACGTTGCTTTATTTGCTGATGCACTGTCACGGATGTTTTTATATTCTGCCTGTAATGGAAAACATTTTAGCAACCCAGATCAAAACTGGACAGAAAATTAAAGTGGATTTGTATTAATTGTTAACAGAGTAACTTACGGTAAGTTGTAAATATTCGGCATCTTCATTGGGGAAAACGTCCACGGTCACTACTCCATTTGATGGTATAGTATAGTTTTGTTCCTTTTCGAGCCCTGCATAATTAGTACGGTGTTTCACCAAAAGTGGAGCATCAGCATTGGTCACTGGTGTACCGTCTTGCAACTGCAACTTTATCTGTAATCAACAAATTCAGTACAAATTAGCAAGTAGGTTTATTTTTGTGCAAATATTGGAAACATGTCTTCATTGTTTTAAATACTTTTTAACATATTAGATCATATAAGTTGCAAAATCTAATTTCATCGATTCTTAATTTAATTTTTTTTTAAATTTATTTTGTACTTTTAAATTTCTAATGAGATTAAATCAATTGGGAAAAGGTCCCTTACCCACATCCCAATATGTGCCCAACACTACTACGCTGTATGTTGAACACTTATTTCCAGTTTAAAAACTACAATTCCCTCCTCCCGAATTTTGTTAACATTCTCAACAGGGTTTCGATTCCGTAACCTTTGTGTTTCTGGCCTAACATCATAGTAACTTGCTACCATTTTGGCCAGCTCACTTGACACTTTGACAATGGCATTAATGCGCCATACCATTTACGCAAAAGTTGCGCGCCATGCACCCATTTATAGACATCGTCTGGGTATGACGGAACCCATGTTGCACTATTCAGTTACACCATTATACAAAAAACGAAATAAATAAAAAAAGAAGTCAAAATGCTTACCGTATATGAGTGGTGGAGACCAGGCTTGAAGCTGGAAGATGACTGTTCAATGTCGATTTTTTCCCGGTTTGCGTAGATAGTCATTGTGCCAGAAGCATTCATTTGACGGCCAGTCAGTTCCTCTGTTACCGTTGCATAAAACTCAATTGTGGCTTGACTGTGCACATAATAATCAGGAAAGTTCAATTGGGAAATTGGAATGCGAGCAGTTGCAGTGCCATCAATCTGGAAACAAATTTTAAAATTACATCTCATGCAAATCGTGACTTTCATGCAAAAAAAAATCTGTTGAGAGTTAATGCATCGAATTCGTGAAAAATGATTTCTTCTATGAAAATTTCAAATTCAAAATACAAAATTCAATTTGCCTTTTTTGCTAATTAGTGGCAATAGATTAACTAAAAATTGGCCACCTTCACAATTTAACAATTTGTCAACCCTTCAAATTTAAACTAAAATCTCAAAACGTGTTCACGCATTTTTTCTTCAATTCAGAACAGAACATAACAGATTTAAAACTCCAATAATCAGACAAAAATTGAAATAATTTTTCTAAAAATCCATTTATTTTAGGGAAAACAATATCTGTAATATGATAGTTAAAAATTAATTGTTGAAGTTTGAAACAAGTGGATATATATTTCACGGCAAAACAGCTTTTCCTCAATACAATTGAAAGTTTTGTAAAAAAAAATGTAGACTATTCTGTTTATTTATTAAATAAATAATTAAGACAAGAATTTAGACTCAAAAGTGTCTAGTCAAATTTAGATTTTCAAGTCATTTAAAAAACCAAAGCTTTTAAAATATGGAAAAAAATGAACAAGTGAAGAAATCTTATTTTAATTTAACATGTACGCATTTTGAAAATTGTTTAATTGGCAACACATTACAATTCTTTAAGGAAATTTTGTGTTCTCCACTTACATCTGATCTTATGACAACTGGAGTTGACCCGCAATATGTGGCATATGGGCGTCGACAGTAGCTTTCAGTAGTATTTAGGAGCAGCTTTCCTTTAACTGGTTTACCAAACGTATACCTATAAGTTGATAAAGTGGGGAAAAAGGTATGTTAAATCAATCCATATATTCAAGTATTCAAGAATTCAAGTAATGTCTAACAGCTAACATAATCAATTCAACGCATTAATAAAGTATTTTTAATTGTAAATTATTCATTAAGTATCCATGACCTACAATGCGAAATTCACCATCTCTACCAAGATACCGCTAATTTAGAAAACTATGCAAAACTTGATTTCGAAATCCTATCCCAATCTGCCCATAAAACAGGGATTTTTACTCTGCCAAAAACCTATAGACAAACTATGTACTAGAAACTTCCTTACTTTGCATCCACCGAGACGACAACTTCGGAGTCATTAAAGGTACCGAATGAAGGTGGTCGAACTGTAACTTCGAACTTTGGTAGCACTACAAGACAAAATACATTTACTACGTTTGTACATTTTATTGAAATAAAATTAACACTCAGTAAGGGGAGGATGAGGGGAAATACACAGGAAAAGAGAAGCATGTTCAGCAAACTAAGCAAATTAAGTTTTAAATATCTGAATTTCACTCACCATATTCCTCCACAGTGACGGTTTTGAATACTTTCTCATCCTGCAATAGAAACAAACAAACATGAACTCGTATGACAAATTTCAGTTCATCTGTTAACAAAAATCCCAACTTGGCATAATTCCAATTATTATTTCACATGCCATGCAAACACACAATTAACATGCCAATCAACATGTGATTAATAGCAGTACATTTTCATAAATTTAACATGTTTTAGAAAAAACAGTATGGATTTTTTAATTACAAGGAATAGCTATTATTTGCAAGATAATCCATCTGGAATTATGTAATTTAGCATAATTTACCCGAAATTATAATTGAAATTTTTCAATCGGTTATCTGCGACAATGAACTAAAATCAGGTCCTACCTTTAAATTCGCTTCAATGGACCAGTCTCCAAGTACAGGCTGGTCAGAAAGTTGCATTTCTCCAGAAAATATGCCTAGAAGCAAATAAACACGAAAATCAGTCAGTTTATTTGAAGATGTGATATGTAATTATAAAAAGAATGATTTTTTAAGGTACCATTCTTTAAAGTTGAGTTCGTCCACTGTTTTATCCGGTTATTTGCAGAATCCTGTAAATTTAAATAATGCGTATAATGGATGCTCCGAAAATTAGCATATTTCAAACACAGACGGTGTATTTTCTGAAGTACATCTGAACATACTGAACATCTATACTTACAGACATATAAACATTTAAATCGCTGCTCTTGTATGGCTTTAGATTGGGATCGACAACCAAGACCCTGAATTGAACTGCAAAAATAAAACATTGCTATTTATTGTTGCGTTAATATTCTCGTAACCACACGATGTAATTAACTGCCACCGCACGCTAAAATTGTACCAGTCTTTCAAATCACTTTCAACACTTTTCATAAACAAATTAAAACTGTAATTTTCTCCACTAAATTAAAAATTTATCCTTCCAATAAATGCGTATATCCAGTAAAGTGTTATTTCCGGTTTGCACAAGCCTTTTCAATTTTATTCAAACAAAATCGCCATTTCAAAATGTAACAAACGTCACGTAGTATTATTGTATTTGTTAGAGGTAAGTTGTCCTTTCCCCCTCATGTTACGGCGGAAGGATCTAGATGAGGGGAAACAGGTCAGACACAGCTTAGTCGAAGTAGTTAACTTACCTGAAAATAGA
>JAUJYV010000829.1:0-27005 GCA_033995625.1 Ophyiulus pilosus
AAATGCAGTTTTTATGTAGCTAAAGCGTAATTTTCTTATCAAACTTTTAAAAAAATTTCCTAGAAGGTGGGGCTCCCATCGGGCATGAATGTTTTCCCCCGGCCCTGGCTCTCGGCGCCCCTGAGGGGGGGGTAATTTTGAAAATGGTTACGTAATATTTAGGGGAGGGGGTTGTGCTATTGGTTACATTTGGTTACAAGGGGGAGGGAGGGGGGTCAAAAATCCAAAAAAAGTGGTTACGTAATTTATGTACGCTCCCTTTTTTGGACCAGACGTCCTTTAATTTTTGTTGTTAAAAACTAGGGTGTCCGGAAAATTTGTTGGAACATACAAAGATCCACCCTATACATTTTCCAAGCACCCGTCTAGCTGCAAATTTCACAACATTTTCCCAGATTTTTCTGATTAACGGAAATTTTCTGATCTCGAAGGGAAATTCCAGCATAAAATTGGTGTTTAACACAAATTCAGGCATATTACCAGACTTTCCCGAGGCTTTAAAAATTAAAGTACATTTGGGACTTGCCTTTAAAACACAATTAAACAGAAAAGCCAAAACCTGAAAAATCAGCAGAACCCCAAGCACTCACTCTCCCTCTTCAGGGCGTCCTTTTTGAATGGTCCCTTATCACGATGACAATCGCATGCATGGATATCAACCTAAATAAATTCTGAATGTTTATAGAATGGTAAATTTTAAAATAATAATTTCGAAAGACAGTAGAAGAATCTTTATAGACTAGTAATTTTTTCAAAGAAGAAATGTATCACTTGTAAAATAAGGAATCCTGCATTTTACCATTCATCTTCTGGAAACCATGAGATAAAAATTGCAATATTAATTTTGGGATATGTCGGACCTCTGACAAATGGAACTTAAGTACAGCACTTCCACCAACAAATTGAGTAGACAATTTCTAGCGGAGAGACTGATAGCTCCAGCCTCGTAACCTCGCTGGGAAAGCGATGCTTATAATTTCGATCCAATTCTTCTGGGACTCATGCAGCGCCACTTAAATTATGCAAAAACGCTGAGCAGTTGCGGGAGAAATGTTCCACGACCCAGCAATAGCAGCATGCAAGCACTAATTGAATAGACGGATCCAAATCGCGATGCGGAACTGCGTTTTTTTTGAGTAAATAACGAAATGTTGGCCTGTCGGTGCCCTTTCAAGTACAGCGCCAGCAAAATAAGTCAATAATTGATGTCTTAATTCCGTAAGTGCGAGGGGGTTCGGGAGAGCCTACGTCCCCTTAGGGAGCCCAAAAGCCCCGCATTAAAACTCAATTTAAATTATAATTGCCGATAACTGACTTCTAAGCCCTAAAAATGCATTTAGCGGATCAATCTCTTGTAATGTTACGTACGTCCGATTTTTTTCGTTTGTTTCTTATTTAAAAACTGACATTCGTACCATGTATTAGCAATATATTATCCTCAGTGCTTGCAAATGCAGTTATATATTATCATATGTCTACCTACTACAAAGTGAATTTTCAGAAAGGAAGAAAAAAAAAGGATCGATTTCAACAGATCAGATTTATAAGCATCTAAATCTTATAACCACGTGGTTTTTGACGCATGCATCGTCCACACTAGGGAATCCAACGTCGGGTATCGAGTACTAGGGTATTTAAGTTTAATTACCCGTACTCGACTTCTCGATTGTTTGAATTTCATATTTCTAGTAATTATTTAGGTGTTTTACGATGTTGCCAAAGTATATATACTGGTCTGTTTGTTACTCAGATTACCTTGGAAACGCATATAAAATCAAAATTCGCACGTTAACGACATTTTCCCGTTCTAATTAATAGACGATGACGATGTAATTACATACACACCAGTTATGTACCCGTTCAGTAAAATTCCTTTCCATGAAAACTTCAGTGTCAGTGAAATAAAATGTGCGCGCATTGTTTTTTCACAGACATCTGTTGAAGCATTTCCGACTTACTAGTAACTGATGTGTGTAAAATGCATCTTAATCAGACCGTAATGATTCGTTAAAGTTAATTAGCATAAATAAAACATTTAATCTTCTGACTTGCCAATTAGCACATGTACACTTGTGCTCAGATACGCTTGCGAATGTACAAGATAATCTAACTTGGATAAAATCAGCAGCAGCTGAGATACAGCCCTATGCCATCACTCCACCACCACCGTGTTTGACAGGTGGCCGAAGACCTTATTTTTTCCAGGTATGTTAAATTTACTTTCATCAGTATCAGTAAATATTTTTTGGGACTCTTCCTTATGTACTTTACAAAAGATTTGATGAGCATCTTTATACCTCTCGATGATATTTTGGATGGTTGAGTGACTTCTCTGCATAATTTCAGCTATCATCCTGATGTATTTATTTTCCATTCCCTTGACGGTTAACAATCACATCACAAACTCAAGTCACAAACTCATTTATACTATTTTCCCCATGAAAATTATTCCAAATATCTCTATAAGATAATATAATATACAGTTGACTGACTGGTTGGTATGGTTTTCACTTTGACATTTATTTGCTGTATGGCAATTGATCTGTTTAAATATTTCGTGTTGTGTAATGTAAGTAAATTAGCTATTAAGATAATTAGCTGCATACACAGCTGTTGAACGCATGTGTATGGATAAATACAAGGGCCAGGCTGCTAAGCTGCTTGTAGAGGGGCTATATCTAATGCCTAGTACACACTGTACACACTGCATGTTTCATGAAATTGAAACATGGTTTCACAAATATGTTTGTGATATGTTGATGCCCACCAGATTTCTGCAACTAAGTTTCATGAAACTTTTGGCCAAAAAAAACGTGTTTCAATGAAACATTTTGGTGATCCAGCAAGAGTCGGTAAAGATCAAAGGAAATCAATGAAACATTGTTTCATGGTTAAGGCGCTCCTACCAAGGCGTTAATACGCCCATAGCCCCCTATATATTTTACTATAGTGAGCACAAAAAACGATATTCACCTCGTGGATATCTGACACGTTATTATAGTTAAGTTTTTACGTTTTTAAGTAAAACAATATGTATATTTTGTGTTCACTATTGTAATTTACTATAGTGACTGCAATGAAGTGTGGGGAGAGTATTAATGCCTTGGTAGGAGTGCCTTGAGTAGCAAACAGGTTCTCAGTTCGAAATGCTTTTTTGATGTTTACAGATGCACTTGAACGAACATCAATACAGAAATATGTTCACGAAACAGTTCAAAAACTTATTTTGCAGAAACTTTGTTTCAGTTTCATGAAGCATCCCAGTGTGTACTAAGCATTAGGGTTGTGATTAATTCCTTTAGCAGACCACTGCACGATTTTTGGACGCATTCCCGAGGCGATTCCGCACCGCGGAAGAATGTGGATTACTTCATTCTGTGTGGAGCGACATATAGATGCCATTCGCCTTTTTTTTTTTTCTCCACTCTTCGCCGTAAAGGCACTTTTGGAAATTTCATAATGGCTCCCTCGGCAGACCTAAAGCCATTGCAGCCTATGAATTTAATAACGTAAACGCGCTTGTTCACTAGTCGTACCAGCCGAGGCAATTGCCCCGGAATGCATGAGTTCCAGCATCTCGGGATCAGAGCTGCTTTTCGCTCTTGCCTTTTCTTTGTCCAACCAACGGCGAGGATCTATAAGTCCATCCAAGCAGAAAACTCGATAAATTCAGGCACAAACCGCATCCGTAGCGCAATGTTTAAAACGGACGGACTGGCATGTTTGGCTATGAGGGCGCCCTTTATAACGCTAAAAAGTAAGTTTTATGGTGAGATAGTGAGTAAGATGGCATTAATTCTTAGGAAGGTTGATGACCTAAAACAAGTCATAGTCAGCTAGGCAAGTCTATAAGAGGACAGGGTTGGTCGACTCAAAGGGTGCGCCAACTCAAAACCCAGTCCAGACTATCACAAACACAGAAAAAGCAATGTTTTTAAAACATGTATCCACTATTCATTTAGTTTGCTCGCCAATTTCCAGTTTGGACGCTTCAGCAAACTTCTTAGTTACATACATTTGAGCATACATTTGAAAACATTTTGGTGATCGCTCAAGAGGTAGTATGGATCAAAGGAAAAACAATGTTTTCGCTTTACGGCGCTCGTACCAAGGCGTGTATGCAGCCCTATTGAAAGACACGACATTTGCAGTCGAACAATTTTGATACTGTAATGACAAAGCTTGAGTTTAGCCATGTCACTTACAATTTATAAGCTATATTAACGATCTTCATGAACGAGTTATTTGTAATTTGTAACTTTTACGCTATTGGCAACCGTAGTACAATATAAATAAATGCAGGAAAGTAAAATATAACGCTTCCAATCTGTATAGTTTGCATAAATAGCAAAAAAAATCTTGGGCAGATTTATAGAAATACATATGATAACGGAAATTTGTTGTTGTTACAAAACCTTGAGCAAAGCACGTGCTTATCGCAGCTAAGTTTTAAAATATATATTTTTTGTTTAGTAATGAGCGCCGGAGGCCTGGGAAGGTTACATGCACCCATGTGTTCGAAGATCATGGATGTAACGCGCAATGTCACTTAAGGAATTTATTAGTAAACATATTTCAAACTTATAGCTACGATATATA
Source organism: Ophyiulus pilosus (assembly GCA_033995625.1). Taxonomy (NCBI): domain Eukaryota; kingdom Metazoa; phylum Arthropoda; class Diplopoda; order Julida; family Julidae; genus Ophyiulus; species Ophyiulus pilosus. The sequence goes on from JAUJYV010000829.1 coordinate 4,600, forward strand.
ATCTTGAGTGCTCAACGTATCAAAGTTATTTGACTGCAAATAGTGGGTCTATAATAAAGCAGACAGGGCATCGTAAATTGCAAACATTTCTCAGTTTTCATGCTTTCTATAGTTTGGATACCATGCTTTTGAAAACATGAAAACTTGAAAGCATTTTCAACTATTATGTTTTCAGAAACACTGCTTTTTGTTTTGTCTTGTCTGGACTGGGCTAAAGGTTAAAATTTCACACAGAAAAAAATGGATATGGCTATATTTGTGCGGTTAAGTGCTTGCTCACACGTTGATAGTCTCTGAAACGGGAAGTTTGTAAAGCTAAGAATGTTCTGGATTTTGTAATCTGAATCTGATTGAGTAGCTAACCCTTTAAGACGGGTGCCCCCATTAAGAGGTGCTACTGTGCCACACATATGTAAGCGTTAAACATTCTATCCCACTGTACACTTAATAATTTCCCTCTTCCCATTGGTGTGCATATCATCCTTGCTGTACACAAGATCTACAGGGTCTGTTTGTCCGACTTTTTGTTTTAATCCGTACCACTCCATGAGCAGACTTTTGGCAGATTTAATGGCCGCACATAGCATAGTTCCATCGCCCTTAAATCCCAACCAATCGCATTGAAGAGAAATCTCTATTGCTACCGCAGCGCCTTCTTTTGGATGGTCCGCCACAAAGGATTTGCTATAAGTTCAGTTAACAATACATATATGTTCAACGCGCCCTGCTTATCAGACTTCGTTTGACATTTCCAATCGCGTGCTCTTCATTGTTGTCGTTCTCGTCTCCATTTTTTGCGCACTCTCACTTGTTACATTATTTTGTTGTTGCTGATCTTTGCTTCATTTAAACTTTTTTTACATTTCCCATTTCGGTGTTTGTTGGTGAAATTTATAGACATAATACCTGTACAAGAAAATAGTGTCCCAGCATAAGAGTAAAAAAAAAACCGATGTCTAACCTCGATCGTCACTATATATGAACATGAACATTGCTTCTCCCACAAAGCAAAAGAGTCTCTAATCTTGAACCACGCATGCCTCGTTTAGGAGCGATAACCCTTTTCGATCCAATGCCTGGTTGGGATTTGGGACAATTCTTTAAGTCAAAAGTAGCGCCCAAGATGGGCCAAACAAAAGCAATTTTCAACATAAGACAACAGGTTACAAAGAAATAAAAGCGAAAGCAAAATCTAAAAAGCCACATGCCCTAAGCAAGGAAAAAAGTGAAAACTATGAATAAAAGCATTGCCAATACAAGAAGAGGATCAATGGCTAAGAACAAACGAAATTCAATTAACAAGTAGTAGCAAAACATAGACTAGTGAAAATTAGGGTATTTTCATCCCATATACATGCTTTTAAAAATCTTGCTTTTGCTCATGTTTTCGTTGGTGTGGACGCGGCTTTACTATCACAAACAACAAAAGTCGCATATACGTATATTATGCAAATGATGTCAAAACTAACTTTAATTATAACCTAGCTACCGTATTTTACGGACTATAAGACGCACTTTTTTCTTCAAAAAATTGCCTCCAAAATTCAGGTGCGTTTTATACTCATAAGGTTTTCAATGAGGCGGACTATAAAAAATTGCTTAAAAATTAAGGTGCGTCTTATATTCCGTAGCGTCTTATAGTCCGTAAAATACGGTAGTCAATATAAAACTTAGAAAGCCTAATAAAGATCCCAGGTACGCGTTAAAGAAATCAAAGAATACCAATTAAAATTACGAGTTCCCATCATAAAACATTGACCTGATGATAGTTTTCGTAACATTGCTAGTAACTGATGAAATCATACGACCAAACACTGAAAAGTTAATGGCAATTCTAACAATCCTAGTAATTAAATTTTTTAAAGTGCCTCAAACAACTCCGAAATACTTCCAGAAAGAGTATAATTAAGGATCAACTCGTTCTTGGCATTGTTGCAGAAACCAAAAATGCCTCAGGGAGGCCGAAGATGGATTTCCTATAGTATCCAAGAGACATCAATTTTCTTTCTGTCCCTCTAATACATATCCTTTTTGTAAAAGGCAAAATTAAATCCAATGCCCAAGAAGCTCGGTGAGTGAAAGCAAAAACAGGGCTTCCCCACAGTGCCTTTAGACTTTGTGGTACCTGCACGGCAACATTAGGCACGCTATACTATGCATAAATTGAATTACTTTTTTCGCTTTCCCAGAGATGTCATGCTTGCAATGGCGCAATGCCGAAACGAATACATTTTCTGTCTGGAGGTGCCATTATTTAACACGCAAGCAATAAAGAAGCTCAATCTTCTTTGTATCTTGGGGCCATCACTCTGCCCTGCGAGATTACATTTCCCCAATGGAAAAATACCAAAGTTCCAAAAGTGCTCTTAAAATGCCTGTAGCATACGAGCGGAACAAGATCATGGAGCTTCTATGGCAACACGTGTCCAATTTGCATTACTGCATTTTGATATTCTTGGTTGCCATTAGCAAGGTTGTTACATGTATTTCCATCATTTTTTCAAACAATTTCGTAATTCTAATCGTAAATGATAAGATGACATCCTTGGTATTTCCCCTGGACTTATGCTTTTTACACAAAAAAACATGTCAGTAGAGTTTGAGTGAGGTGCAGTACTGTTTTAAATACAGACAGGTCCCAATACAGTGAGGGAAGGATTTGGGAAAACATCACTTTCGTCCATTACTTTCCACCACAGAGGTTCCATTTCCGCTTCCCAGAAATTTTACTCGCATGCGATCAAGTCATATGGTGATTTTCCAGGAAGATGTTTTGTTTGTTTGACGATTTTTAACGTTGGCCCATTTCTGCAACACGAGGGCTGTTTAAAACACCAACGCCAAGGAATGAACCTTCATCATTCCGGTTATTTTTGCCTACGAGTTGGACTTCAAGTTCCACCTCCTCTTGAGTGAACTTTAACGTCCAGCAATCCACACAGGACCTCTGTTTAAACTCATCCGAAAGAAACGCTACTTATTCTGGGGGACCTTCCCCAGGCCAATCTTAAACAGATCTGGCAAGTGCCCACATTATCCTTGATAACATATGAAGAATTTCATCCATCACATTGTAGCCATGGCAATAAGAAAAAGATTATGACTGCTAAAGTTTTATCACTGCCAAACTCCACCATTTCTTTCAAGAATCTTGGCTTGGTTCCTTGTAAGTTCGTGCCTAGGGTCTTGGCGGATTTGGATAATTTTGTGAAAGTGCCTCTTTGTTCTTTTAAGTAATATCTTAGTAATTTGTGAGGGAGTCTTTACACTCGGCATTCCAATCAACTCAACCTAAAATCACATTGTAATAAATAAGGTATTCGTAGCTTTTCTTGAAAAAAGATTACCAAGTTCTGAAAATATGTATGTAAAACGCGACTGACAATGACATCAGTAATGCAGAAATGCAGTTTCAGCATTTGAGCTTTAATCAAGAATGATCAAAGCGAAAGTAACGTATCAAAGAACGCATTTTCGTAATATCGTACTTATTCTGTCTCGGATTTGCAAATTGTGATTGACATGCGCCCCCTCACAGCCAGTCATTAGCGATAATAATGCATTCGAGAAGACATTTTTTTAACAGAAAATGAATTCCTGTCAGGGCGCTATCGGGCTAAATAACACCAAACATGAGTGACGGCCCTGGCACTGAAGCATCTTCTCCTACTTCGGCGAAATTAACAGATTATGAAACGGCGCCAGCACTTAAAAAATCAATCTTCTGTTAGCTACAGTAAAACAATTATATGAAAAACGGCAACAAACAAATACGCATTTTTAAAATACGTGGTTATGCAACCTGTACTTAACACCATACATAACCTAACTACCCAAAGCAAGTTACTGTATATTAAAACATCCACTTTTCCTAAGTTTTCTCATTTTATCACACAATTCTTAGATTTTCACCATAATGCAAAAATGTAAAGAATTAGTGATCCGCTTAAAAATGTATGCACGAAAGAATTATTAATTTCGAATTAGTTTGCAGACAAACACTATAACTTAGTCTGCCATAGTTTTTGAATTAATAAAAATTATGGGCAACGCTAAGCAGAATACACCTATATTTCCCAAACGTTTTAACTATTACACAAATTGTCATGTTTAGAGGGTCATTCAAAAAGGGTGTCCTCAAGAAGGGGTAGGGGTCTGCTGGCATGTGAACAGCGGGAGGGAGGGGAGTGGGGAGGAGCCATTTTGAACGTTCACTAATGATGTCAGTTTTTGGTTTATCTGTTTAATTCAATTATAAAATGTCCGTGAAATGGGGAGGGACACCAGAAGAAATGTGTCTCTAGTCAAAAATTACATTAATTTTTGAATCATCGGGAAGTCGAGTATTATGCCTAAATTTGTGTTAAATAGCAATTTTATGTTGGAAATTCACTTCGAGGTCAGGAAATTTACGTTAATCAGAAAAATATGGAAAAATGTCGTGGATTTGGTAGCGATACAAGTGCTTGGAAATGTATAGGATGGGTCTTTGTATGTCCCCACAAATTTTCTGGACACCTTACTATTCAAAAAAATAATTAAGGACGTCTATGAGGGAGTCTGGGCTAAAATGGAAACGGTGTGGACAGGGGGCCAATTTTTGAAGAGATTTCGGGGACGTTCTTTTCGAATGGCCCCTTAACACTGCACAAAAACCTTCACTTTGATATTTAGCACTAGTATATCCTATGTAAATGAATATTTATGTATTTTTAAAACCACAGAATACAGTATCTTATAAATATATTATATAATATCTTATAAACATTTCAGCATTCAAATTATAAAAGTCAACTTCAATAGCTTTGCAGTTTTTGTTAATTACCTAAATTAATTCCATTCATTATGTTCTGCAATGTTCAATCAGTATCACTTTTTATCCATGATTTTGCTTCAAATATTCACAATTTTAGTATGCACATGTTCCCTTCGAGAATACTTGCTGTATACAAAATTTCCCACCAGAGGCGCTGTCTTAGTAAACATCCGGCCTACATTTCACCAAAGACAGTGAAACCTGCTAAACCCCCGGCTTTTTATGCCGATCTGGGAAAAATGAGAAAAAACACTCCCGACTTTGGCAACTTCGCAACAAAAACGGTGACAGATGACCTGGACTCAAATGGAAAACCTTTTAGAATAGCATGTAAATGTAACGATGAATAATGCCCCCAGCTCCACCGGCATTAACCCTTCTTCGAATGGACTGTGAAACATTGGTTTGGAATAATGGGCAGCGTCCATTAAGTGGCCCTTTTTTGAAAGTGCCATTTATTGAACCTAAGGGCCTTATAGTATACAACCCGGCTGTCTCGATTGCGAATCGATTACCAGTCTTCTCCAACGCATACAAATTCCCAAGAAAAAAAAATCCAATGTTCCAGGAGAATGTTCCCGCAAGTAGCATCGCCTAACGAGGCCTCAAATTAAGCGCATTCATAAGATGGACATTACACAGTTAAGTTGTTTCAATTTGTTTGTGTTTCATAATCCGATAATCTTATTGAACTGCACTCGAGCGTCATGAAGATGCATGGCATTATTTCAGGAATCATTCGCGTGTTTATCCTCCAAACTGCCCTATCACGGTCGGTTGAGCAGGTCCTCATTGTTTTATTCAAAGATTACAAAAGGTTTAAACGTGCGTTAACAAGGAACTCAGTCAATCGACAAAAACATTTGCCATGACTACAGAGGGTGAGACATTTCTAGAAATTCTTTTAAATAAGAAGCAGAAAAGTGCAGTAAAGGCAAAAAATATACATTCTGTAAACCAACAGCATCTTGTTGGTCCCCTGGTAAGCGCGCCACATAGTCAGCACGATTTTACCAAAAATGCTTTTATAACATATTTTCAAAAGCATTCGGATTTTTAAAATGTCAATATTCAGAAACGTTTTGTTGCGGCAATGTTTACTTTTAAACTCTTATCAGTATTTTTACTGGTATTTTCATTTTCAAATATATTTCAACTGATTTTTTGTCAAAACCAATTTTAAAAACTAATACGGAAAATGTAGGGGGTCACAATGCTATATATTTCAAATGGTCTTTCGGAAGCATGCGTTTAGCCAGAAAAATGCACTATATACCTTAATTATCTTTCGTACTTCCTTACTATTATGATAAACATCAGTGCTAAACACTTTCATAATACTTTGTTAATACCATGATCAGTGATAAACGCTATCAAAATATTTTATTAAATACTACATTATTATTTGCTAAATACTTTATTTATTTGCAAGCATATTACCGGAAGCAGTTTGCCAAAATGTTTTGAATACTTTACGAGAGTATTCAGCAAATTAGCTGTAAAAAATTCAAGGATTTCAAGCTCTTCTATTCAATTTTTAAAGACCCTTCGCACAACTAATTACCGCAATATTTGTTAATTGGTTTTTTTTATAAACCATTTTTCACGAATAAATGCAATCCCGAAACCGACAGGAAATTTTAGCATAAACTGGTGTTTAGCCCAAATTTGAAGCATAATTCCACACTTTTCCGAGGTGATACAAATTCAAGCACATTTACCGACTTTCAAGGCTACTGGACACCCTGCTTACTGTTCGTTTAAACTATTTAAAATGCATTATCGGAGGCTTTGAGCCAAACTATTTGCATTACAGCATCGTTTAATTCGATTTCGTTTTCAGACACATGTCGCCAAAATACTTTCATTACCGCATTGCGTAATTCGGAGATTTGTATGATATATAACTGTGATTTATGACTGCATGCATGCATGCACTCGTTTTGCCAAAAATGTGGTAACTTTGCAGCATTTCACAAAATACATATGTATCCTTAAGAAAAATAATAACATTGCTATGAAAACGTATGCTAGTACCAGCATCCTCAATTTTCAGACTTCCACCATTATGAGGCGTGAGGGCAATTCTGCAGGAACTTAATTCAATTACCGCACGGTGTCAATGGCCATGCAAATTTAATTAGGCGGCCAAATTGCGCTACTAATGACATACCATTCGTGTCGGCCATTTTACTCGGCTCTAGTTGGTGTTATTCAACGATAATACTCGACAAACTAATAGTGTGGTAAACAATTTCGAGCAAAATGAGCGTTATTTTTTAATGGATTTTCAGAGAACCGATGGAAGAACAAACAAACGCACAGCAAGGAATTTAAATAAATGTTAACAACCTGCACTGGTTATTCAAGTGTATTTTTCCCTGCCAAAACTGGGTATAACAAGATGCGTATAGCACAATGACCCTTCGAAATTAAATTGCAAAATTACGGTATTCATCAGACATTTCTCAAATCCCAGATGCAGACTACAACTGCACAGAAAAATTGCCAAGTCGAATTCATGATTATACGTGTTGCGTGTCTCCACATTTGAGTACTGTGGTGAAGAGTTTGGAATGGGGATTGAAAATTGCCAGTGTCTAACAATCCAGATTCCTTGAATATGTAAACATGGTGCCTTTGAATTCAAGTGTACCAAAACTTAATCCTTGAATCAAGAAAGAAATGTGCAGCAGTTGCATTTTGTACCAATACAAAATCTCCATAGTTTATACGTTTTGCAGCAATACAGAATCCCTCCAAAGACATGACCTCTGGCTCACCATCTGCATGTGCATATGCATCAGCTGGCCAACACTATTTGAAAATTTGGATGTTCATAGCGAATTGAAAGAAACTTTTGCTGAAATCTCCTTGTATCACCAACCCTGGCAGAGCTTCAGAAGGATGAAAAGGAATGATTCACGAGCAGGCTGGGACGTGGGAGACTAGGCGTATAAAGCCGAAGACATTAGCACCGTAATTATTTCCTCTAATCCGGCACGGCCGTTAGGGCCGCCCTAAGCCTTCATGCGCCCGTAAATAACCACCCGCCACATCCCGTTAATAATGAAGTCATAATGTCCATTGTTGGGCCGAGAAAGCCCATTTCATAACTTTTATTGCTTAGCCGGCATTTCGGGACAATGTCGAGGAAGCCGACATGCGCCAGAAACGGCAATTACGGTAAGTGGTCGCATTTGCTAATCCACATCCGGGACACTCGAACGACTGGAGCTCTGCCAAAAGGGACGTTACTTGTCTTCACCTTGTACAGTATTTCCACATGTGAAGCTCAACGAAGTGGGTCCATTTTACACACGTCCGTTCAGTGAAATTCCGATCCATGAAATCTTGTCAGAAACGGTGAAGAAAAATAGGATTCCCTTCACCATATTTACTTTGAACAGAATTACGTTCAAGCACATTATGAGTGTGCATGCACATCAGACGCAGTACAGTCAGTTTTTTCATCAATTTTTATGCTGAACTGAGACGAAACTGACACATAGCTGATGTTGGTTGGATACGTACTGATGTATGTTATTGGACCTTAAAATGTTTTCTGAAAAAACCGCAATGAACTTTCACCCTTTATATATCACCCTAAACTAGCGTTTCCCAAATGGTGTCGCAAAAAAAATGCACACTGCTATAATAAAATTATTTAAGGCCATATTAAAACAGAAAAGTGTTCTGGAACAAAATTTAATTGGAAAACGCAGCCCTGAACATCACCTCTATAAACATTAACAATTACTTTTAACTGACTAGTGGACATTCGGAGTTTCCAAAGACACCTGGATGTCTTCTTTCCAAAGACACCTGGATGTCTCCTTTCCAAAGACACCTGGATGTCTCCTTTCCAAAGACACCTGAAGTGTTCTTTCCAAAAATAATTAGTCAGCTTTTCCAAAATTTGTCAATTTGAGGAAACTTTTGTGCATGTGCCCTTTCCAAGATTCAAAAGGCTTATGGGATCTCTATAATAATATACTTCATGTCCTTGCAAAACCCTATTTAGCAAACATCTTGGGAATTTACTGTCTCGCGAGATGCATCGATCTTTCCAGAGAAAGCATGATAATTAACTGATTTTTTTAAAGAATCCTACAAGGAATTGCTTAGCATTCGTTTTTTATAAATTTTTCCTCAAAATTCCTAAACCTATGCACGATTCTCTTGAGTCTCCTTCTTGGTTTCCGGTTGCTGCTACAATCGCCAAGGGGATTCCATCACGTTCAGAGACACGGGAGGAAGGAGTACTCCAAGCACAACAGCACAGCATATCCCTGGTCTGAAAAACTCGGGTTATCGAGTCGCAAAATTTCAAAGAAATCGAGAAGAAACCCCGAGGACTAATCCTTCTATGCATAATGTATTAAAACATTCAATACGACCAAAAAAAATCGTCAGGAATCTCCAAACTAGGTCGTCACGAGCAAGAGAACCCAAACTGTATCGGCAAATCTTCATTTTGCAAGCAAATCACGCATTATAATGATTGCAGTTTGATCATTTCGATAACTATTCTAATGCCTTTCAAGCTAGGCAAAAGAAAGACAGAATCGAGCCCTAGGTAGCAGCTGCCAGTAATCTCTGAACCGAGAAAGGATTTCTCAACCATCGTTGGCAAAGAAAAATAGGCAATTTCACCAAAAACAAACTGCACCAACAGAAGACATAAAAGTGCTGAGGCACGTTCTCGAAGTCTGCAAACTCATCGATATTCCTACTAATGGTCCCATGAGAAAATCAACGTGATGGTTTAGCTTTTCCACAGCCAAACCCGAAATTTTAATTGCATTTTAACACTTTAATTAAAGAATAATTTGCTTAGTGATCAGCAGAAAATCGTCAACAATTACTCCAAACGAGAATATAAAATCAAACAAAGCCCCGTTGTATATTTGTAGAAAAAGTCGAGATTTTTTAGCATAAAAAATTTGTCTGAAATGCTTTGGCATATGCCACTAAAACGATTTAATTGTAATTTCTCTTTAATTCAATGAACTTGAAAAACACAGCAAGAGATGCTGCCATTAATTTTTAGTAGCAAAAGTATTTACATGAGTTTTGTGGTATCCGAACATTACAATCTGATTTCTTCGACCAAAAGCGTCATAACTTCAGAAAATAGCTATGGTGTATTTTCCACATTTATTCATCTCGCAATTAAAGTTGAAAAAAAAATGTTCATGATAACGTTTAGCAACATAAAGAAATTCTATCACTGAATATTCAGTTTAAAAAATGTTTCATTTGAATCTAACTACAAATTTCTTATTATTTTCTTTAATTAATAAATAGTTAAAAACACAAGTTCCTACATGGCAAGAATAATAATAGAGAGTTTGAGTCATCTAACGTTAACGAAACGATAACGATAACGAAAAACAGCGTTGGCGACACGGAATGACAAGGGCTACCCTATGCGAAGCATAACATTTCAAAGACATTCTCGGGCATCCCGCGCTGTTTCTCGTTAACGTTGGCTGGCTCAAACACTTTATTATCTACAGCTGACCACAGTAATAATCAATGCTCAAAGAAATCTAACTGAAATCAAACTGAACCACGAATCTCAGCAAATCACATTTTGGGCATCTAAATAGACCTTAGGTCATAAAGCACATTAGATGAAGCGTTGCTTTGCGAAAATGTGTGAATGAGGCATGGTCCCCCAGGCCTTCAAAAGAGCAATTTCGTGCATATTGAACAAAGTCCTATGTTTAACACTTACAAGGGTCTTAGCAATTAAGCAGAGACAAATTAACAGAAATAGGATAGCATCAGCATAACGTGACAATTAATTGGAGGAATAAATGGGCTCTGCTTTCTCTCAGTGGGAAAACGGCACATGTCTTAGAACCCAATGAGGGATCTGGTACATTGATTCCACAGAATCCAAGCTATGCAACAAAACAGCATGATGGCGCCATCTACGAAGAAAATAACGAAATCCATGACACTAATAGTCAAAACTGGGAGGCAAGGAAGGACCTGGCGGGAAAGCATGATCCGCAAGAGTACCTTGGCTGAGCTTACAGGAAAAAAAATCTAAATTTGCAAGAAAACATGCTATGACAACACATATGGTAGTGCTTTTTTTCAGGGCCAGGACAGGCTTGCTAGATACCAATTAGCGACAAGCAAAATTTAGGTTAGGTTATGTGGGGATGGAGATAATGATTTGTTGCATGTCTTCTGTTTTTCACTGCGTTAGAGGGATATCGGCGGGACATGGAGACAACATACATGGAAACATGGTTAGGTTATGAGGAACACAGGATGTTGGTTGGTTGAGGTTTAGAGGCCCAAAGACAACTAAGGTCATAGAGGGCCTAGACAATGGGGTCCAAGGAAAGAGAAAGTAAAAGAATAAGGAGAGGAAGGAGCACGGTCGCGGCCAAATTTTAGAGGAACCACCTCATCATTTGCCTGGAAACAACTGTAGAAAACCGCAAAATCCACAGTCAGAGTAGCCGACCCAGTCGGGATTCGAACCTGGGTCACCCGATTACCAGGCGGATAGCGTTACCACTAAACCACCTAGCTCGGTAACATAGGATGTCAATAGATGAGAGGATATTCACGTGGCCAAAAGCTTGCTCACACGGTGGTGGTCCCTGAAATGGGAAAGTGATAAAACTACGGAAGCATAACGTCGTAGAGGTGTAGTGAAAAGAAATCTATCGCTACTTCAGCTCAAATAGGCCAACACTAGATCAGGGGTTTACTTTCTGTACACAACACGTGCTGGGATTGGATAGACAATGCTAACATAAGAACGCCCTACTCTCAGAGGTGAAATCCACCCTTTTAAAGTCCTGCAGCTTAAACCAGACAGCTGCATAAAGACAAATACACGTAGTTGGTATCCCAATAAGAATACACTGCTGTATGCAGGAAGAAGCATTAATGTGCGTCAGCTTAATATGGAGCCATCCGTTAGGATTATTCCTCATCTTTAATTAGCAGAATACAGACTAATCAACAAGATTGGGATACATGTGTGAGCTGTGCAATGATATAGGAAGAAACCACATCATGGAAATCTGGGATTGTCGCAAAGTCACCCTTGCAACAGCACAAAACAAGGTATCTGCAAAGAAGCATTATATTCTAATATTGCAGTAAAGTGATATCTTCTTTCATAGCAAGGGTGAGCTAGTTTGGAACAAGTAGGCCATATACTGGCGTAGACGTACAGAAGAGTGCCCACTTTACTTGGTTTCTAAAGAAGATTTAGAACGCATACATTACTTTTGTAGGATTCTGGAAGACTGGAACCACTAGTTGCCACATGGTCTAATATCCCCACACCTACAGGACGTGACATCAGTTATTAAATTGATGGCGCCTCCAAGTGGCGCCAAATAACACTGAATAACACACATAATAACGGCACAAAATAACTGACAAGAACGTACACGAGAGGCACATCATTCAGTTCGAAGTGCTCCGTTTAAAAGGAGTGTAACAATCATCATAATCATATCTTGCAACTGCACAGTGGTAACCGCACATAGGAAAATTACATGCATATTTCTACTAACGCTAACGGAAATATAGCCTTTACTACTGATAGGAATGTATGCAATGAACGCTTGTAGCCCATTTCTTAATATTTTGATGCATATTTTGTTGCAAAACAGCTCTCCAATTTTAAAATCGGAATAGGCAGTTTTGCAAAAGCCATTACAAGGATCTTCCGGAATCACTTTAATGGGGAAGTAATCATTTAAGCAAGATTAATGTAAGCAATATATATTTATACTGCATTATTTCATAATCATGTCAATTTTGTAATTATTCTCATTTGTGCATTGCAATTTAGGCATATATATATATATATTTTTTTCTTACTAAGGTCTATATGAATATGTCATCTAAAAAACAATTTTCAGAAGGATTCCAAGCAAACGATTTCCATTTTATCTTACATTTTGTTTTACTTAAACCTCCCATATTGAGTTTGGCCACATTTCCCAAGTGGTGTTCTGCACAACCTATGGAGTTTCCCTTAAGGTAAATTACGTATTCTACGAAAAAATAAAATTGCATACTGTATACTTTTGTATGCTAAAAATATGCAATGGATTCCATTTTTGTTTATAAAACATAAGGGGTTCTGCAACGACGTACAAACATAAAAGGGTTCCGAGAGTAAATTTAATCGGGGGAAATGCTGATTATTGTAGAGCATTATACATTCCGTACATCGAAATGGGACATTTGTTGATAGAAGCAAAATTGGCACACAAATGAGAAAGCAATTTCCCCGCTTTATGACATTGTGTCCATTTATGACTTCCATCCCAATACTTAGCAAGCTTGAAAAGAATTGTATTTTGACATTGACAACAGGCACCACTTACTTCTGGGCATTGCCATTTCAACATTCAAAGACCCAGCTGGTTCTCAATAAAAATGACACCAGGCACGTGCAAAGGTAAGAAAACAAACTTTCTGGGACATCTGCTTGTATACGTTCGCACATTTAGTCAATCACAATTACAAGTCAGTCATTAAAAATTTTATCTTTTCCAACAGTCATTGAAATCTGTATTCACAAGCCCATACAGTACAGTAAAACCAGGTTAGACGTCCCACACTTAAAAAGTCGTATTTTTTAATTACAAAATAAGCCCCATAAAATGTATGCCAATTTTCCCCGGATATAAAGCTTCTCCGCATAAGAAATTCTAAATTTAAGGCTCAATGCAGACGAGCGACAAGTCACTGTTGTGAATCTGTTTTGCAATTTCGAGAGATATTATGTACTGATGACTGCATACATGTTCATGGTTTCGTTAAATATTTCATTGGGAAAAGGAGGGAAAGACAATATTAAAAGAACATGGGGATCATTTAAGATTTTCAAAACTATTTAAATTTGCATTGAATAATGCGATGCCGATAAAAAGGTATTTCCCCTATTTTATAGTTAACAAGCTATGGGAAAGCAAATGTAATGTTTTGAAATTCCCTGACTTATAGAAAATAACTCGCTTTTTCCTGGCAATTTCATGTCTGTGTAATTTCCCTGACAATTTCAGGTTTTCCAAATCTGGAGAAACCGTGAACATGATTGCGGAACACTGATACTTTTCAATAGAACTTTTTAAGATAGGCTCAAACAAGATCAGAAAAGGAATGGTCACAATTTTTAATTCACAAGGTAAATCAAAATCTTTTCATGCATTGGAAATAATTCTTCTTTATGGGTCGTTCTTAAAAGCATACGTATATAAACAAAAATGAATTTGTTTGATGAATTTATCAAGATATTCTATAAGATAAGAACTTTCCATAAATTGTAAGAGTATCAGAATTGAATTTTTTGAAATTGCCAGTTGAGCATTTCTGTTACATTTTCAAGACAAATATTTTGAAGAGCTTTTTGCATTTGTATTTAACCCATTTAATGTGGATTTTAAGATTTAGCACAACTATGCTATAACATTTCTTTTCAGTTCTTTAATGAAGCCTAGTAATTTCGATTCTTTTTCGTTGTGAAAAACCTGTAAAATTGTGACCTTAAGTTTTACCCAACTAAAGAAACTGCTTTCAGTACAATTAAAAAAGCCTTTGCATTAAAAGTTATTAATAATTTTCTAATTAGCAACTGAAATAGTCAACTATAACCAGCCATTTACCTGACAAGATCCCTCTCACTAATGACCGTTAAAGCAACTTGGGCAATCACTAGTGCCCTAAAGAAAGCAAAGTAAAAAAAGGTTTTGGGGTTTCCTTTAACATCCTAATGCGTATTAAAATAATAATAATAATAAAACTAAAACCTCAACTTTGTTTCGAAAGTAATCTAGTGGACAAGAACCTTGTAAGTATACTTTTTAGTATAATGCTTGTCAATACCCACTATCAGTCACAGTTAGTATTTCACCTGTTTTAAGAAAAAGATTTAAATGAAGGATTGTTGACAGTCAGTTCGCAGGTGCCTTTCCACGTGCCACCTGCCTGAGAAGCAGCTTGGGCGGTGCTAAATATAGGATGAGAAATGGACGAGAATGAGCCTGGCGATAACATTTCAAGGAACGTCAAACCTGACAAAGAAAGCAAGGAGGCTGCACTGCATACCAAAGTTACCGAGGTTGAAGCGCTTTTAAAGGGCGTCGTCTCTCATATAAATTTTGCATATCATCGCTACCCAAGTTCACTCCCTTGAAAAACAAGGATGATATAATAGAGCGATGCAACGAATGAAATACGTTATTACAAATGTGAAGTTGTAATATCGAATTGCATGAGACTTTAAACAAATCAAAAGCTTCAATAACGGCACACTTTTTATCTATTAAGTCATAATCTGGAAAGGTAACTGGGGAATGCTAAAAATCCTGGAATTGGCCATCAAGGCATAACTATTGTAAACTGCCTCAAGTTCTTGGAACTTGAATGATTGGCAATCCAAAGATTTTTCCATGTTATTATATAGCAAGTTGAATTTCTGCAAATTTCCTTTTTGGGAGCTCTAGTTTAAAAAAAAAAAAAAAAAAAAAACATTAAAAAATAAACTTTATAAAGTCAAGGTAGAAATGGATTTGACCTAAAACGGAACGTGATTATTTTTTGCAAAGCAAAGCTAATGGTAATACGTAAATACAACATTTTTTGCTCAATATTCTCCTTGTTTGAGGCTTTGCAAAAACAGAGCTAGTTTAAACTTTTGGCAAAAAAATTTAAGAACACATATGTGGTAAAATAGAAAACAATGAATATCAAAATAATCAAATATGCAGGATAACATTTCCATTTAACCACAAATGCTAGCAAAGACATTGCCACACTTCAGAGATTTCTGCAAAAAACCAGCACAGTTGGTCACATGAATTCGTTTTGAAAAACCTGAAAAATGCGCTTAGTTTGAGTCAATTTCTGGAACTAGCAGCCAGCAGAATGCTGCATTGTATGGAATAATAAATTAGTAAGCAGTATTTAAACTGGATATATTTTGGATTTTCACGGAATAGCACCGAAAAACCAGCAATGATTCTAAAACCGTTTAATGCTAGCGCACCGAAGTCTGAAACTTTACCTTTCTCTTCCAGGAACTGCCACATCCCGAATTCCCAGAAGAGATTATGATGGCCACATCCAGCATCTCCGTATTGAATGGTAAACAAGTCAGCTTTGCCTTGCAGCAAAGAGCAAGGACCTCACCTCACATCTGCAACCAGGAAGCACATCCTTCAGGTTGAGCTGCATACAGCGCCACAGCTCCCAGTGGGCAGCACCAGGCAATAAACAAGCAGTGGTGCTGCAATGTTCAAACAATGTCACCGCCAAGGTCAGCGAGAATGTAATTAGTGAGCTGATGACTTGCCATGGCCAACGATGGCAAAGCACGACCTCGAAACGCATTCATCGAGGCCACCGCAAGGCCGTGATCACATTTTTGGTAAACGTGGTTCGTGACACAAGTCACAAGTGATTTATGCAAATCTACATATTCAACATTGGCTCATTAAGAGAATTTTAAAGTTGCCAAATTGAATTTCAGTGCCAGGAAATAAAATATCACCATGCATTTTGATTTCTCTTTGTGAGAATCTTTCTGAACTTGTTGCAAGTGAGAATGACCTCTGTCATATGATAATCTCTTTCGATTTTTATGCAACAAAGTCACATAACGAATTGAAAGCACCTTCTGAAGCAAAGGAAATACTGGAAAATAAACGGGAACATTTATTTCAAAATTCAGTTAGTTTACTCAGAAATAAAAATACGAAATCCATTCCAAATAGCTGCAAAGGACAACTTTTTCAGCTCCAGAACAGAACTGTTTTTAATTATTTCTGTATGAAAAAATGTTCAGTTTTGAATTCCTGTGCTTTTAAAGCTAACTATTAAGCTTTAAAGAAAATAATCACTTAAATTATACATACTTCATAGATATCTCTAATGTATGCAATGATCCTAATATTTAGAATGCCTCAAAACTGCATGAATGCCATACAACATGAAAGATTAGCAGGTGCCAATCTTATGAAAACTTGATTATAAAAGGATTCCCAATACAGCAGATAATCTTAAAAATTTTAAATCGCCTTAGTACTCATCATTCTAATAATTAGGACAATATACTATCACATAGAATACCGCGTTCTTTTAAAACAAAAACAACATGAAACTAGCAATCTTTTTTTTTCATGTTTCCATGGTATGATAAAATGCAGACAGGTCAAAAACTGCTTTCCATAACCATAAATTTCATTTTAAACACTATACTGACCAGCGAAAGAAAAGTGGTGGCCATGCCTATGCTACAACGCCCCCGAAGGGCGTTAACAGAATTCGTAGTTTAAAAAACAACTGCGGTAGGGGGTGGAAGCTACGACACAGAAAACGCATCATGACTAAGTAGCAAATCAAAACCATATCAAAAAAGAGATGACATATGGGAAGATTACCAGAAAATATTACCAGTCTGTTGTAATGCTACTCTGGGGACATATCTGACACTTTTATGTTATTCCACGATTGGCTATCGAAACGAAATCTCATTAAACTTAATATTTTGAATTATCGTTTGCCCAAATCTTTGAACTGATAAAAAACACCAATTGTAATTAATCGAATTACTAGCTGTAGAATATCATTTGACCAGATGATAGAACAATAGAGTAAAGCAAGGAAAATATTAAAGTGTACTCCTCAGCAGCCGCCATCTTAAATAGTTTGGCAGGGGTGAAGAATTCCATAGCATTTCAAGCTTAAACTGAAAGTATTTCGAAATTTTCGAAACTACTGTGATTTCAGCAATAACTATTGTAAAAAGAATGCCAATAATAATAATAAAAAACCCAGCTACAATAGCAATTGTAGGACGAATTTAACTAAATCCGTATACTTGACTTTAAAAAACTCTGTTATAAGTTCATTTGAAATAGGGTTTTTTCACTTTAAAACATTTTTCTTGGAACGAATTTTATGCAGGCTAACGCTGTAATTAATGACATTCGACTCCTGTCAGTTGATCATGTTTACTCCACATATTTCAGGAGCAAAATAGAAAAATCCATGGTCAACGAATTGGTATGATCTTGAAGTTTAGCTTAATTTTCCAGAAATGGGTTGAGTGAATGCGGCTAATTGACACGGGTCATGGTCATCAATTGTCAATTATTGCATTATCAATTAAATACAAGAATTCTCGATTCTGGATTTACCATACATGCACATAAACGTCTAAAAATAATAATTGAGCAAGATGTTCAGAACTTTGACTTTGGAAATTCCGAATTACACAGCATCATTTCCGAGTTTCAATTGGTGGTGACAAACCAACGAAAACCTTGCTATTGTTTAAATACATCCACATTGTTGTACTGATCAAGCTCCTTACATTTAACCTCCTAAGATAATTATATTTAACGTTTGTTGGGTTATTTTGTAGATGTAACAGAGTGGCTTTGCTTTCTGTAATTAAAAGAGAGAATCCTAAAGAGAAAAACATGCCGGTAGCAAAAGATGTGATGACCAAAAGTTATTTCAAGAAGTGCTACTTCCTGGTATGCTGATAACACCGATCTTACTGAATGTAGTACACCTTTATCCAATTCAAGCGTGAACATTTCCATTTGGGTTATAACCGATTCAAATCCCACATTGACAATCCTACAATTCACAGCTGTTTTACTGTCTAAATGTCAACTGGTCCCTCCAAACACTGGCTACCACTCAGTCTTAATCACTCAAGCTAACTTGGCATCTATGCCAAAAACTCTGATGGTAATAAGAAGCAGTTGGAGTCGTAATCGGAAACTGTCCTAGCCCTCACCTTGATTTAAAACATTAAAAACCGCTGTTGTATAAAGTAAAGTAGAGTCTCCAAAACCAATCGCTGAATTTACTTGCTAGAAACACGTCTGAAATATCAATAGCAAACAATAACGAATCTGGTAACGTTTGGATATCATGACATGTAGTGAATTTGTGATAGGCATCAATTCCCCAACCACAATAACCACAGTCAGCTCGTTGGGGATAAATTTCACCTGATTGCAGACTGACCCTAAAGGATCCTTTAATACGTACATCGGCATTAATCACATCCACTTACAAACCCAGCAATATCCAGCTCTAATGTCGCAAACCTGAGATGCAAAATTTCAAGCTAGTACGGCCGTCAAACTCATAGCATTGCGTAACGCGCGGAATCGCATGTTTGGCGCCGCTTGGCTAAGAGGCCACGGCCTTCGCCGTAAGCATCTGCAAAACAAACCAAACTGAAACGCAGCAAAAACGACTGGTTAGTTAAACAACGATTAACGCCCCAGTTCAGGGCAAAATGTGCCCTAAACGTGAACATGGACGCAGCCAACGACTGCATACAATATCCTGCAAACCTTTAAAATTTCGGTTACATGTTATTTAAACGATTTTTAGAAGTTGGGAAAGTATGGGCGCTGATCCCCAGTTCGTGGATTTCACCACGTCGGGGTTCCTAACCCGGGTTTCTAGGCGCCCCAAGGGGGGAAAAAAGAGCAGAAGAGTGTTATGGCTGACAGACGCCATTTTTACACTTTCGGGACTTACTGCTGATTTTCATTCCTCCGAATGCGGGTTGCGATTGTTTGTTACCTTCGGCGAAAGACGTCGTCCTCGGCCTCCCACTCATGATAGCGCCGGTAGTGAAGAACGGTTAGAAACGGGCTTTTTTGGCAGGTTCCTGTCCCTTTTTACATCGTTTCTGCGCGAGAACCGAGCGCGAACTTAAGCCTAAACTTGGGCCGCCTTTTCTCTTAGGCCTAGCGACACTGCTGCTAATTCCGCGGCATATCACGAAGGTTTACGAACGTTTTTCCGCACTTCTTCTCTCGTGGAAACCATACGCCAGTTGGTCCGCGTCCCGATGCTGTCCAATTTGCGCGAAAAAGGATCAATATCCTTAAAAATGTTAATTCCTTTCGCCAATTTCGATTTCAGGCATTGACCTAAACGGAACCGATTTGCGTAAAATGGGCCCTCTAGCGGCGACTGTGGCCAGTGACGTCAGCTGGCTGTGATCGGCCCTCTGCTGAAGCGCCGTTCATCTACTCGCAACTTCGTTGTTCAAGGGCCTTTCAAAAAGGACGTCCATAAAATTACGTTGAACTCCTTCACACACTACACTCACCTTGGGTTAAATTCACTGGCCACGTAATCAGGCGAATAACGGAGATAATTTGGCCCAGATACACTTTGCACGAACAGAGAAAGAATCTTAGCTCCTGCTAAACATAAATACGCCATTACACGCGTTTATAAAAACATATACTGCAGCGTAGACGCCTTTTTCTATGGGTATACAAACTATGAGCACAACAATTCCTATAGGAAAGAATGGAGTATATTATTTTAGAACTTTTGCCAGTGCAGAAGTTATTCTTCTGTCGAAAACTTAGAGATGCAATAAACTTCCATTACATATGTTTTTGTGGTTTAAATTGCTTGCATTATATATGCTGCAGCCTACTGAGTTCTGTTTAGAATTGTCACATTAAAATAAAGTTTGTTCTTTTTTGCAAAGTTTTGCATGATTTCTGTAGTCACCCATTTTGCTCCATGAATGGGGTAAAGTGGTTGAAACTTCGATGTTTTTTAGATCACTGCAATTTTATAGTAGATTGCAAGGAATTAATTTTATACTTTTTTATACATAGCCAAATTGTTAAACTACAACTACTAAACCAGTTCAGCTCAATTGGATCATAAATAAATGCACAACAAATGTTTGAGTAAAAAGTGACTCATTGCTCCCCAGTCTCCCGTATATGACGGTGGCATAGCATAATCACATGCACAGGAATACATTCATGTTATGCTTTTCAACAATTTATCAATTTTTTCGTTCTGTGGAATATATATTGCCGTTTTTGTGGTTGCGGTTCATAACTTCGAGATTTATTCACTCGTCATTACCATTTCATTTCTCCACTCTGATGTGCGCCGTTGCGTTAGTTTATCATGCCGAAGAAATTTTGCAGGCGGTGTTGGAGTTTGCTGCGCAAAGCTAAAAGTCGTGAGCGAGTAGCCCAGTGTGATGGGCTTAACCCTTGTACTAACAATGTCCGTTTTATCCTTGACCCACCCCCGTGAGCCCCCTATATACTACATGCCCCTGATTTATTTCAAGGTCTATGAATGAAAAAGGAATTTTTTAGGCAATGGACTGCACTAGCAGTGAGGCATCGAAAGCAATTTAAAGCTACCATTCTTATTATTTTAAAATTTTCATACTTTAAATCTTTTTAATAATAGATTCATATTGGAATTGAAGTATATAAGTATACACATGCACATAGGTCTGATTTACACCATTTTTAAATAACTTAGTCCAGAAAAGTTGGATATATGTGTATGCCATGTATTATGTTAGACTCTGAATTGGTTAATTTGAAGTAACTATTACTTTAATGTGTACACATTTTTAATTTCTGCAGAAAATATGTTGGTATTGGGCTAATAAATAGATGCAGTATGTAATAGCATTTTACACCCTCACAACCCATGTCCAGACTGCCATTATTAGTGGACGTCAATAAATACAACTTTCCACATGTTGTTCAAAATTAAACAACCCCTTAATTTCAATATTGTCAACCACTTGATTACGGAATTTATTGTTTTAAAAGCGAGTTACTGAAAAAATTCTACTAGAACAATTATTGTTACCAACAATGTTATATACAATGTTGATTTTTTATGACAAACTTTTGGCTTGATTAATTAAAATGTGTGCAAACGAAAATTGTTTCTATGATATCCAATCTTTAATGCTCATTGTTGATACACACACATTGTATCAACAGGACTTGGTCTTACGTTAATTTTGAAAAAAAGCTGTACTCATTCATTATAAGTTGGCAAGTTTGGGAATTTGTTTTTCAAATGTTTGTGTATTTTATCAATATTTATGAAACATTGGGGAAATTATCATACGTTTACTTTAATAGGTCTATTTTTAAAGTTTGGGCTACATACAAGATACCACTGCACAGATGATGAACGGTGCTAAATTCCTGCTCTAGTGTTGAATGCGCGGGCCAACGTCATAGCCAACAATGTTCCATTTTCCAATGCATTCTCCGATGAAAAACAAAAAAACTATTTCAGAAGCGACCAACGTGTTTAACCAAGCTTCCTACGGATGAAATACATAAAAAAAAACGAATCAAACTTTGCGTTTCAAAACCTGTCACGAACTTTCGGCTAAGATGATATGAAACATGCCATATTTCAATTGAATTCTTTTTTCCTTGCATGTAATGTAAACTTATCAAGTCAGAACAAGTTCAATGAACTAGGAAGTTACTTGTTATCTGCCAGTTAATGGGTAAATTAAGACATTTAGGTGTTAACAATATGTATTAAATGGTTGAGGAATTACAAATATTTCACTAACATAAATACTTTTATTTATGAAATGAATTTAGAAACCAAGATTAATCCAAAATATTTGTAACTTGAATTTAAATTCCAAGACATGTCCCTGAAATAAAAAGTCTAGACCAGTGGTTCTTAACCTTTTTGGAGGTACTGACCCCCCACCAGTTTCATATGCCCTTCACCGAACCCTTCT
>JAUJYV010000830.1:0-26985 GCA_033995625.1 Ophyiulus pilosus
TGAGACTGCATAGAGCAGAGGGAGAAATTTGAGAAGTTCCTGTATCTTAAAAGATACAGTGCCAGTTTAAGGGTTAAGGGGGAAAAACACGTGACTTTAAACTTATCAAATGTATCTAACCTACAGGTATAAAAAGATTTGTTGTATAACCTTGCATTACAAAATTAGTCTTGCAGTTTTAATGGCTGCCAAATTTACTACGAAAACGTGCACCTGGGGAAGTTACCTCGTTTTAATTAGTTGTCATTGAAGGTTTAGACTTATGATATAAATTATTTGCGGAGAGTTGACCCACGCTGTCATGTTGGTCAGAAAGCGTGCATTGGTGGACACCTGCTAATTTGGTTGTTTATTGCAGTTATTTCCACATGTTACGACTGTTGCAAGCCATTTGTTTAGCCATTTTATGCTCACTTTGTTTCGGTGGATTGTCCAAGTAATCCTTTCCCTAAAATGCAGCAGCAATTTGTTTCCCCCCACCTTACATGTTGGCAAAACTAACCGATGACGTGCACGAGCAGCGAGTTTTGAAAATCTTGAATGTCTTTATAAAAAGAGGTGGGTGATATTTGGACAAATGCCCATATGGGAATTAGGGATGGTTGTGTGCAGATTCAAGCAACGGATTTAGATTACATGTGTATGCGTAGAAAATCGTTTATTACGGCTTTCTAGTGTTTTTTTATTATGCAGGGATAGCTTGGGGTAGGCCATGAAAATTCAGGAAACTGCATGATTTGTTTTGAAAAATCAAGGAAATTCAACATGCCGATATTGTATGTACTTTCACCTAGTAAGTTAGTGATTATCACAAATGTCGAGACATTGTATACTCAGACAGTCCTGCTTCTATAGATATGGGGAATTCCCATTTTAACTAGTTTTCATATAAAATATCATTTTATATATCATTTTAAATATCATTTTATATGAATAAAAATATACGTATGGTTTTTCTACGTTTTTTGAACAAAAATAGTTTTTAACTACTCACGAATATTCGCTAACATATTAATAAAAAAAACTAAGAATCGTGTTCTAAACACAATGTTTTCAGCAACATGGAAAGACATGTTGCCATTTTTTTAAGAACCGCGGAAATGTCAGGGAAATTGAAAATTTTATTTTTCAGGGAACTGTGTTATGGTATAAATTGTGTAAAATCATAGACAGTTTGAGCACGCCAATAGAGAGTTTGAGCTATCCAACGTTAACGAAACGATAACCGTAACGTTAACGAGAGACAGCTCGGGAAGCCCGGAATGGCATTGGAATGCCATGCTTCGCATAGGGTAGTTCTTGACATTCCGGGTCGCCCGCGCTGTTTCTCGTTATCGTTACCGTTATCGTTTCGTTAACGTTCGATGGCTCAAACTCTCTAATGTCTTTATACTCACCTTAACTTTAATGGCGGGAAGGGAGGAGCCACGCATTGAACTAACTGAATGTAATGGTTACGCATGCGTGGTTCCTCCCTTCCCGCCATTAAAGTTAAGGTAAGTGTAAATTAAGTCTTAAGACGTTGACATGCTCAAACTTCTAATATAAAATGGCCATAAATTATCCATATTACGAAACTGGTACAGATCCATTGTGGATATCATGTGACTTTGTTCCGTATCTGGAAAAGGGATCTAGGAGAGACATTACATTAATGATGGCTTTGGCTGCTATTGCAATTATTTGTTGTCATTTTGCATATTGAACTGTATCTTCAAATCAAGCATTTGCTTAGTGCATGCAAAGCATACAGAGCAAAAAAGTCATTAATTAATATGCTAATGTGTACTACACCAAAACTCGATGCACAGCTCGACTGTACAATTGTTTACTTCTAATTTAAGTTGTAAAAAAAATAACTAAATTGATTTCATCCACTTGTGAAGAGTGGTTTCACGACATTTAATTAAACCGAACGATGATCAAGCTGATTTTATATGCTTTAAGTTTCATTAGCTACGTGTTAAAAAAAAACCTGTTCTGGATTACCTGATCATGGATTAAGTCAAACTTGTCTTTTGCTTAACTTAGATTCAGGGATTCAAATAACCTGTCTCAACTATATTAGTCTATAAATCCTCTGATATACGATACAACGGGTTGATAAAGTGAATCTTTTTTTTTTTTCAGCAAAAAATAAGGATGTTCTTTGTGACAATAGATACAAATTTCAAATCCCTTGGCCAAAATCTTTGTCCATTTGAAAACCAGTATGGTGATAAATTTGTAATTAAGCATTGTTTTATTTTCCTTGTATTAATGCCCGTGATGATTTCATTTAATTCCATTATTAACTCAATGTCATTAAAAGCCAGGAGAAAGTTTCCTTGTTGCTCATATCGTTCCGCAATTCATATTTAATTTCCTCTACTAATTAACTGTTCTTGTTATAATTATAATCTTGCTAATATACATGTATGGTATATAGACCTGTATTTAATTTGGTTTCTCTCCAAGGAAACGATTACAAGTAGTTTTTAATTTATTATTTAATAACAGCTAAAATAATTGTGTCGCTCTGGGACTTTATTGACCTTGTGCGCCGCTAAATATGTTCTATAGAAAAGTGCTAATACCAAGTCGAATCATTAACATAATTCCAGTTTAACACACGCTTGTGAGGTATAAATAATTAAAGATTTCCAACATGGACGCACGAGAATTGTCTATATGTCGCTATTATTATAGTATAAAGTGTATATTGACATTAAAGCAGTGTTAGAACTGCACTGTTCGGATTATCCAATAAGGATATTCATCTTGGGTTCATTGGGGACGTAATTTTTGGATGTCCCCTTTCTGCTATGTCCATATATGTGCACTTATCATTTCTGTATTTCAATGTATGTGCCTTGTTTGTGTCTGGGTTTTTGTCTCCATACATTGGGCATTAAACGTGCATTCCTGAGTTTGGAAATGCTTTTTTGATGTGGACACTATATTTGGACAAACATGTTTATCGAAACATGTTCATGAGACCACGTATTTGCTCTGGTATTAAAAATGTTTATCATGTATTTCATTGAGAAAATAGGACTTACTTCTCTATAAAAATAACTTAAGGTGTGCTGTGACACTTTACTCTTTATTCAGTGTGTCCCGAGTGTTTTAGTGAAATGAAAAAAGGCTCAGTGGTTTGTTAGTTGGGAGATGACTGTATGTACATATGTATGATGATGACAGCACACATTTCATGTCGAAATTCTGTGAAATGTGGGCTAACTTTTTTTTTTTCTCTACCAAGCTGTTCTTCTCGAGTATTCTTTTGTGCGTATTTATTCCGGTGATGATAGCCTTTTATTCGCAGAGCCCCACTTTAATGCGGTACTTATTTTCATCGGTGGCAAGGTACGCTATCCTTACGTTCCCATTGATAAATTCCTCTTGGAATGCTGCCATGATGGCACCGTTAATGCTGGATTTTTATATAGGAATCACGAGGCATTATCTCCGAGGTGCTGCTGCATGCTCTTGAATTTGCTCGTTTGTCGAGGCTATACTTGGCCCGTATTTTTATTTCCCGGTTATTATACCGAAAATGTGATTACCACTTCAGCAGTTGGCGACAGTAAGCCATGGAATTGATCGATGGCTTCGGTCATTATATTTCCATGGCTGATCATCGAGACCTGTCTTTGGTCTCTGCAAGGTTTTCATAATGGTTAATCGAGAAATGTGCAGGGGGAACAACAACAAGTTTGTAATATATGCATGCACGTTTAGAGAATCACCTATAAAGTTATCATGCATCACAAATTCAGTCGAACCCGCTTAATTGCACAGCGATCCATCAAGCCTAAATTGTGCGATTAACCGGTTTATGCAATTATCCGGTCACAGTTCCATACAAAATTTGCACATTGGGCTTGCAAAATATGTGCATTTATCCGGTCTGTGCAATTAACAGGGTTCGACTGTATACCAAATATGTATAAAAGTACGGTTTTATGTCACTCTTTATTTCAACATTTTATAAGTATGACAAAGATTCCAGTCAAATGGCAAAATAGATAATTTCAGATTAAAACTTTTGTTTTGGAATTAGAGAATTTAAGCCAGCCAACGTTAACGAAACGATAACGATAACGAGAAACGGTGCTGGGGGCCCGGAATGGCATTGGAATGCCATGTTTCGCATAGGGTAGCCCTTAACATTCCGGGCCGCCAGCGCTGTTGCTCGTTATCTTTACCGTTATCGTTTCGTTAACGTTGGCTGGCTCACACTCTCTAATGTCAGCAACTTTTATCGTTATTGTTCTTTGGTCTCTGCTAAATTTTCATAATGTTTAATCGAGAAATGTACAAAGGGAACAACATTTTATAAATATGGCAATGATTCCAGCCAAATTTCAGAACAGATAGTTAATTAGTTTGAAACTTTTGTTTTAAAATTCACATTACCATATTCAATCTGTAGTTAATTGCATTTCAAGTACAATAACCAATATTGGGCGAAATTCACATTTGAAATATTGGCAGTTCCAGGGCATCGGGTCACATGATTTTCCATAATATCGGTTGGGAAATTCTCCACCGAACTAGTGTATCGTATGCTATTATATTTCAGCATTTGCGTGACAGCGTGACCTTTACATAGTATATAGCGCTTTATTGAGTTTACTTGCTTCTAACGTAATTATAGAGACGCAGACTGTATTCCACGAAATGTTTCTAGCTCATGTTTAATGCCTTTGTTTTTATCAAGTTTCACTTGCACTTTTTATGATGGAGTTAAAGGCGCCCTAGTTCACAAAGAATCCAGAGTCCTTGTAAGATTCACTACAAATTTCACCAATTGTATTCAAATTTATAGCATATTTTCTAAGATTGTCATAATGAAAATATTGTTTGTATTGATGATGGGGAAAGTTCAAGTTAAAATTTATTGAAAGTTATTTTAATTCTTGCATCTTTTCTTCAACACTTGTACACACAGTATTTATTTTAAATATCAAAATATGCTAAATATGCTAAATATGCTAATATAATCAGTGGCGCCTCGTAGCCAAAATTAGTGGGGGTGCTGCTCCAGAAAATTGTACGCGCATGCGCATAGCAGTCAAAACGCCACGCCTCTGGAACTGTGAAGCGCACAGTTCCATAGAAAGAAATTTGTATAAACAGGGGGTCCCCCAATGGGGGATGGCTACTAGTTGTATATAGTACAAGTTTTAGGAAATAATTAAAGAAAAAAAGACTCATTGAGTCGTTATATTAAATTTTTTCGGTAATAGGAAGTGGAAATAGGGGGTGCTGCAGTTCCACTGTGCCTATACGCGAGCCGCCACTGAATATACTAATACATGGTTTTGTATTTATTTTTCAATTTATTACGTTTGGTCATTCATATAAAAACTAAGTTTAATACGTTTTAAGCTAATTTACATATTGATAAGTTTTATATGGCGTAGACCCGTGTGTTCTAATTTTTGTGCATCATACGGCACACTGAATAAGAAGCCAAAATTGTCACGGTACATCATATATATTTAAAGGATAGGTTTACAGGAAACTCATGTCCAAGTTTTGGAACTTAATGAACAATTAAATAACGTTTCAGGTTCGTTTGTCATGAGCTTACTTGAATTTGATACCTTGAAACATTCGTGGGCACGCGAAGTAATAAGCTAGCCACTAATTAATGCCCGTTAATTAGTTGCAAGTGGGTCACACGGGGTCATTTCCACAGTATTTGCATGTTTTGAAAACTGTGCAAATACACTGTACATGTAAAATGAACATTACTGCTTGCACGATGAAACACTGTAATGGTTATGGGCTTTATAACCGTGATTCCTGCAAATTTGACAAATATAGTGAGCGTTTGAATGGCGAATTAACATGGTTTTTAGGCTATCGTTTACGCTAATTTCGAAGCAGAGCCAAAAATATCACGTGATACGAGTAAAAAAAAATCCTCAGGATCCTTGCATGTTCTGTTAAAATGGTTTTTTACTCTTGGCCTCGCATGACATTAGCCGCTTTTTTCAAGGTTTATTTCCGCTTTGTGCTACTTTATGGGTCTCTAGATTAAACTTAAATTTCCAATTTTTGTTATCAAGTCCTTTGCTTACAATTGTAGCTTGCAATTTGGATTTCTCATAAATTATTCTTCCGTTTTATAAGAATTACATCCGTGCTATTATCCAACGTTCCCTATCTCGCCTCGTTGTTCTTTAATGACCATTTCCTCGGATATAAATCTGTATGTTGTCATTTTTGTTCTGATAGTTTTGCTACAGCCTTATTTGTTGGAACAGGCGTTAGGGGGCGCATTGAGGTTCTTGCAACACTGTTTTAAAGTCCATCTACACACGTCAGTTATAAAACAGATTTCCCTTTTACCACGTATTAATTGTCTTTTCGAAGAATTCCGTCGCAGCATTCACACACGTCCGTCAAAGTGGCGTCAAAGCATTAATTATTATTGCACATGGTAACATGGTAATAAAAATGATTTACCCAACTAGGAGCTGGGAGAGGAAATGTATTTTTCGAATCTAGTCTTTTAAAAATTTTGTTTTATCTCAGTTTTATTAGATAGGATTGGCTTTTATTACATCTTTTTTTTTGTATTATTAAAACCATGACTACACACGCTGCATACTTCGGCTTTAAATATTTTCTGCGATGATTATATATTTGTATCCTGGTTTAACACTAATTCGGTTGTGCTGTTGGAATACCATTTTGTGGCAAATATTATAAAAGCCTGCTGCCTGAAAACGAGTATTTAAACCCAATTAGGCAGGCTTGACGATAATAAGGAGCATCACGTTGTCTCATTATATCCGCTTCATTGATATTCAACTGCTCTTGCGGAATGAAAGGGTTATAGTGTTTTGTGCAGCGAATGTATGGCTAAATTAAAGGGAATTACTTAGTTTATCTCTTATCAATCAAATGGAATACATGACGAAGGTGATAATGGACGAAGTATTTGCTCAGCCTAGGAGCATATGCTTGTTTTCGTTTCAAGCCAATACTCCATTTTTATATTTAAAAGTAGGAGTTAATAATGCAGATACAAGATCTGCATTATTAACATGGGGAAATAAATTGTTTAATGTATTCAAAATGGGCATTAAGGTTCATAACGTGTTTAATGACCTGCTAATTACTGCAGTAGGGGAGACCTGGGCACAGTGGGACAACAATTTAAGAGTTCATTTATTTTTGGGAGAAATATTCAACTTGTAGCAATCCAAAAAATGACAGTGTCCTTTAGGAACTGTGTGCATTTTTGTCATCCTTTTAGAGCTTTTAGTTTTTTTTTTTTTTTTTTTTTTTGTGCTATAAAATATAAAAGCTGTTTTCCGTAGTTTGTCCCAGTGTGCCCCTGTGCCGGGGTACAGTGATCCATGTGAAATTAAGACTGAAATTTTATAAGAAAAAGATCAACACATTGGCTAAAATAAGTGGGTTTTTTATATTCAGCATGTCAAGTTCAAATTTCTAGTTTAAGTTGCAAAAGCGATTAAAATTCACCGCAAATATGAGGTCGGAGAGCATGCATTGATTCCCACCTTGTGATGTTGGCTGTGGCAGTGTTTCAACAATATCACTGATGTTAACGTATAAATGAAATGTTACAAAGGTGGTTTTTGTTTCAAAATTTGCATCTGAACCGAAAGCATTGATTAGGGCATACTGGGACATGCCCCAGTCTTCCAAATAGCGTGGTGGTCCACTGTACCCCATACAACCACTTGATTTGTATTAAGCATTACAGCTGACCACATGTTCAATCAACATAAACTACAGTTTGGAATTATAGCTGGATAGACAACACTTGTCAATGGTATATTGCAGCATTAAATATTTTATAATTACACTTTTAAGATTACTCCAATTGTGAGTTAATTACTTTTCAAGAACAAAAACCCTAAGTGCAAATCTTCTCTTCTATGCTTGTGCCAGATGGCAGCAATATTGGTTTAATGAAAGAGTAGTGCAGTAAGCTGCTTTGCAAAGCAAATGCATTGGAATGCTCCTAAAACCTGATTTTATAAACATGTTTTCCACTTTGCCGCGTGTCCCAACTATCCCCGGTCTCCCCTACCCTTAAATATTATGAATTTTTAAGAAGTGTAGCTTTGGTGAAACCAACCATTAAGGGTTTTGGATACAATACGTATGTACATGTACGTAGTATATAGCAAGGTTAATGTAACGTGAAAATTGGCGACGGCAACCGGAAATGACAACACTAAATTACATTTTCGTAACCTATTTAAAATTAAATTTAAAACAGCGACAAATTACTGTGAAATTGCGTCAACAAAAACTGGGTTTAATATATCTTAGTCATACTATTCCAGACTAAATCATGTACATAAGCATACTATAGGATGACAACATAATACAAAGCTTGATAAGTCACTTGATAGGTCAACCGGTTATACATGACCACAAGTTTTGCCAAATCATCGCATTGGATATAAGAGGCGTGTAAAAAATGTATGTCATAGGTGGCAGCACCATAGGCATCATAATATGATGAAAACATCTGATGTATACCTTACTTGATTACATAATCCAATTCAAGGGCAGAGTGGATCGATTTCAAATTGAACACATGCAGCTTTCACCGCAACAAAATTTCTGCAAGATACAGGAAGTCGACAAAATAATGTAAACACATGTTACAGTTCCACATTTCTTTCTTAATACGGTATTGAACCAGTGTACCCTTGCTTTAAATACATCCTCAATTTTTCCTACAAATTTTGAATAGTATCTATTGTGGTATTTTATAGTATTCTCCCATTCTATTATAAATGTCACTATAGCAGATGTAGTGCAATGTAACGAACTCTAGATTAGTGTGTAGTGCGTACATAAATATGATAAATACAAGAAAATTCAGTGTTGCCAACTGAAGTTCATCAATGTAACCCACATACCATCCCTAAATTTCTTAGCGTTCACAATATTTTGTCTACCCTTAAATATTTATAGATCCATGCATGGCGATCAAGCAAAACACGAATGGAATCCAGATCACTGCACTATATCATGATAATTCATATCAGTAAATAGGATTCCACGAAACCACTATTGATTATCATCTTTCTTTATCAATGAGAAAGTTAAGCAAACAAGCCATGACGGCACGTGTCATTCCGTTAAAGAATGTCAGCCATATTTGACATTAAAAAAAATACATTCTCAAGAACAAATTCAAGTTAATTCTCCAGAATTCTGAAAATGAATATGCGATAAAAACATGACAATCCCGAAGCAATGTTATAAACAAACATTGAAGATAACGGTAACAGACCTTGAAAATAGCACTGAGAATAAACTGGACTTTTTGAAAATGTCTTGCCAAATCCACATCTAGAAAGCGTTGATTGTCTATAAAACGTGTTGACGTACTTTATATAGACCAAGGCGAAAACCTGAATACAGTTTGACAAGGCAATATTTCATCTAGGATAAAGACAACAAACAACATGGAACACACAGGCTTCAATAGGAATATTTATAAATCCCCTTTTGAAAAATGTGTTTGCTAACGTTAACATGACACCATAACAATGGTACCAAGAGGCAAACAAAAAGCGTTTGCTTTAGCTTGCATAAACTGAATGTCGCAACTAACAAGAAATTATGTTACCTATTCTACATACATACATGTATTACTAAAAACAACATCTCGGAATAGTGCAGAGTTGCGTCAATCTTATCACAAGTCCTTGCAAGAAGGTTTTCGTGTAGACGCTACAACATAAGCATGTTCATGTACGTCTGCATATGCAAATAACCCAAAGTTTTATAGCATCTGCTATTTATATAAACTCACAATAAGAAGTATTAATATATGCATGCCATGTCACACACAAGAAAACATAAACTGACTCGTTATTGGTTAAGTGTTTTTTTATGAGTCATATTATAAGAGGCGTGCGTTGCAGTCTTAATTAGTAAATTAAAAATCAATAATATAAACAGAAGCTTAATTGTGTTTGGTAATGCGAGTTCACATGTTTTGAAAAAGCATTATATTTATATTGGAACATTGTTCTCGAAAGTAAAATGATTCAACAATGCTCTATATTAAGTTTCGAATGTGGAGATGGTGTTAATACAACAGTTTGGGAGACCCTGTATCATTGAACACTCATGTACAAAAGGCAACATTTGGCAGCGATGGCCATCTTGGAACTCCTTTTTGATGTATCTATGAATTTGTCAATGTTTAGTTGTGTCTCGGTTAATTTTACTCTGATAACTGCTTGGTTCTTTTTTCTGTTGTTTAACATTTAACCTCATAGCATCAAATTAACCTTAACAAGTTGCATTGTTATTTGGAATATAAACATTTGTATGGCATCTGTTGATTTGTTTACGATGAAATGGATAATTTTACACCAATTACTTGCCTTCAACATTTTACCTCAAACGTGGATGTTTGAATAGCTATATAAAATTGGCCTTATTTCGATTCCGCACTTTCTGGAAGCGTATAAAATGCTCCCTAGCATGACATTTCCAACATGGCGGCGTCCTTCTACTCCACACGTTATGCTTTTCTGGGATTCCAAATTTCCAGTGCATAATGGGGACCACAATTGTAACAATTGTAGAAAATAGAAATAGTGTAGCCATCTGAAATTCTTTCAGTGTAACCAAACAAAACACATTGTAGCCCTACATTTCTTAGCGTTTGCAATGTTTTGTGCACTCGCTGTACGTTTTTGCTTTTTCGTGCTCGCTTCTGACTTTTCTTGATAATGACGTTACAGCAATATAATGTTATTGGTGCTTGTGTACGTGACCTTTGAGTTTTAAACCCTGGTTGGTCTTATGCGTTGTTACGCAATAGACATTCATCCGTTTTTTTATCGACGTAAGAACTTCTTGTTGGAAGACCCCAGGAGAATCCTTGCTCTTCGAAGAAAAGGGCCTGCATGAGCATTTTCCCCCCCTCCAGGACGAGGAAAGCTGGAGGCGGAGTCTCCCCACAGCCTTCAATCGTGAAAATAGTTGAAAGGCAGCAGTATTTTGTTACTAGGCAACTGTTCTGTTGTGCACCATCAGATCCGGCTATTTTCTGCGTTCATGGAGCTATAATTTCTCCTAGATTTTTGGCTCTGCGCCTCTGCAGGACTTTAAGCCTGCATGTGATGTGTTTATTCCGTGATTGAGAGAGTGCGGTCAATAGCCTTGGATGTGGATGACAGCCTTGTTCTAACAGACTTTTATTGCAGAGCAAACCTTCCGGTTTTTGCGACGATGTTTCCTTTTCGACACGACCGACGACGTTTTACTTTTTCCTGCTTTTCGCATGAACGTCATGGGAGTGAACAGCTTTGACAAATGGCGGACAGCTGCGTTGATTTTGTCACCAGCAATAACAACCTCTAATTTGGTGGCCTTTTAAGCCTTGGGATTTATTATAGGATCCATACTGACATTGTATGACATTCCAGCTTCATAACCATAATAATTAAGGCGTAAGCCGCCTTTGCGAATTTCCCTATTGGATGTCCTCTATACTGCCCTATAAAATACCGTATTTACTAGACTCGTGCATTACCCACCCTCCCCCAACTTTTAAAGTCATTTATCAAGGGACTATAAATGATGGACGTCCACTAAGGGGCCAATTAAAAAAGGACGTCTCGGAAATTCCTTCAGAAATTGACCCTCCCTACCCAGTTTTTTTGTTTTTCTGTTTAATTGAGTCAGGGAAAGGGGTAGGGGCACAGCAGAAATGTCCCCCGTCCCAAATGTTTACTTGAATTTTTAAAACCTCGGGATAGTCGGGAATTATGCTTAAAATATGTTCCATGAAATTTACTGGGCACCCTTCTTCTCACAAAAATTAAGGACGTCTATGAAGGGAGTTTGGGATAATCTTTACACTGTGTGGATAGGGGGCCAATTTTTGAAGTAATTTCGGGGGAATTTCGACGTTATTTTTGAATGGCCCCATACCGGTGTTACACAATAAACACATCTACCAACTCTGTTGACGTTAGTGTTATAATTTCAATGTTGAAATGTTTAAAGGATATACATTATGCCGTGAATCACTGGATATTTGACTTGTAATAAAGAAATATTTATTTAAAGGGGTAGTGCTATTACTAATACTACCTAAAGTATACTTTGAAGGGTTACAATTTGTAAAAAAGGATCAGCTGTGCGATTTGCTGTTTTGTGGAGTCTGTGTGTTGGAAATTCATGATCCATATCTCGATATATTTAGTTCAATGAAACTGCATTATTTATTTTGAATTTAAAATGTTTAAATCTATGATAATATTGTTTTATTATGTGCAATGGAGTAAAGTGTGCTAACTACCTGTGTCTTAGGAAATGGAGGAGAGACTCGTTTAATTTCCTTGTATTTTTTGCCTAATTTCTTCCAAAAGCAGCTATTTCAAATCTTCCCTGAACTTGGACTCTTCTTTTAACAAACTAAAAACAGGAAATTCGAAATTCTAATCATGGGGAAAGTTAATCAACATTCGTGTACACTAGAATGCTGATGCAATTTTAACGAGTGGTATTTTTAAACTACAGCTGTATACATCGAGTAAAAGGAGAGAAGATTGTCATTTTTTTGTCTCAAAAATCCATCCTTTCTTTTTATTATTAAATAATTCGCCAAAAAAACAAAACAAAAAAAATCAACTAATCTTACTTTCTGAGTGAGTTCCGATTTCAATTTTATCAAGCTTCCTCCATAGTTTCCTCAAGCTTTGCAAACTTTTACCCATTGTAAATTTAGATCTTATTGATTGATTTTTCAATCGATTGTGGTAGAACAGGAGATAAAAACACGATAAACGTATTCTGACAATAAGGAATGTGAAATTGTTTTGTAACTTAATTCATTAATGTTATCTTTATTATTTTTATTTTTTCAATTTCACCTGGCTATCGTAATCAGATACAGCTGTATCACATAGATTAAAGTCGGTGTGTCATATAGCCGCTTTAGCCAGTGTTTAGTGGCGCCGACACACTACTTGTTAGTGAAACATGGTATTAGCTAATGAACTTTCAGACCTTATTTGTGATGTTAATAAAGCCAATGTGAAAACATTTTATGGTTAGAATATCGAAAGTAGCTCCTGATAAAAATACCTAAAGTTTTGGATATGGAAACTTGAAATATGGTCCTATTATCTGACTGGTGTCATTAGTCAAAGCTTAAGGAATCTATGTATATTTTTGCTCGTTTGATCCTAGTAATTGTTGTATTTCCATATCTGCTTTAAAATAGTTTAAAAAAAAACCCGGACATTGAAAGTTGCTTGAACTTATGAGCACGTGAAGACATTTGCTATGCATGGTATTTTTTTTTTATAAGGATCTGCTTTCTAAATTGTAGGTATTGCTGGTTTTGTACGACCTTATTAAGTGTATTTCAAAAGTAATGGGGTGTAACTACGACGTCAGTATAATCATTTTCGCAAAGTTGCGTGTACGCATTGCTTCCTTGGACGTGGGTGGTAATATCCAGCGTCCCTAATTTCCGAAACTACAATTTTATTTAGCCCTCTTTTAGAATAAGTGCATATTTCT
The DNA here is from genome assembly GCA_033995625.1 of Ophyiulus pilosus. Lineage (NCBI taxonomy): Eukaryota > Metazoa > Arthropoda > Diplopoda > Julida > Julidae > Ophyiulus > Ophyiulus pilosus. The sequence continues at coordinate 13,546 of JAUJYV010000830.1, forward strand.
TCACTTTTTTTTTCTGTTCCATTTAAACTATACTTGAATATTTCGCTCTTGCCAAAAAAATGTGACGTTTCTTTTTTATTTATATTGCAGGAAAAAATATTTATAACAACGAGCATGTTGCTATAAAACTGGTAAGTGAGACTTTTTTTAAATATTTATTTCTGTGTCTGTTCGTTTTTCTTTAACCGGTGCTATAGTAACTTATTTTTCTCTGTATGCCGGAAACTGTTGTACTGTGTGTTGCTGAAAGCAAGCAATTTTCGATGTGGGATCCAATTAATTATCCCAGTGTGTAGGACATTTTAGGATGCCAAGATTTCATAATTTTTTTCTCTCTGGCTTGACCCTATTTCCAAAGGAAAATTAATGCATACCCTAGCTGTTTTAAAATACCCGTCGTTATAATTTGTTCATGTTTGGGATCTATTTCAATGTTGCGATCTTGATATTACGTTAGATGAACATATGCAACGGGGACATGTTTTAAAAGTTGAGTTCATTTGTTGGGAAATGTATCTAAATTTGTAACACCTCGAAAAAGTTAGAAATTCTGCTTGAAATATGCTGGGAATTTCTGTAAATGGAAGAAAAAAAAATTGGATATTTCCTTATATAATTATTCCTAACTTTCGTTAAATTATTATGGAAATTCGACAGAGGTTTTTATGTCATAATTGGTATTGCAGGGTGTCCAGTTGGGAAATTTGTGTTAAACACCAGTTTAGGCTTGAATTGCCTGCTGAAAAACTTTATTTTCTACGAAATTTGCCAGACTCTTTGGAAAAAGATTGCATGTGTATTGGGAGGGGTCCTTGTAAATTTAAGAGATGAGGCTTGAAATCCTTGGAATACTTGCATTATTTGCTGGACTCCGCTCAGTGAACATTTATTAACATTATCTGAGGTTATCATTGATGCATGGTTCAGAGTAATTTCATTGCAAAATTTATGAAGCAGAGAGATGGTGGTTTTGTTCCACTTTTACCCTGCGTTTTCGTTATTATTCATTTTTGACACTCTAATTACTGTATTTCAATTTAATCAAATGAAATACGTGCCGCATATGCATTCTGTTCAATTTACAGTGATTAAGATTACTAAAAAAAAATGCATGAAGCTAATTAGTGAAAGGATTGATGCTAGATTCGTGACAGTAAATAAATGCAAATATAATTTAGTGGACTTGTAGAGTGAATTAGAGATGCCAGACTTTTATCTTTAATTTATTATATATGACTTCATGTCAAAACGAAAGGATTTCGAGAATGCATTCCCAGGCCAGGATATGGACGGTTATTTTTGATATACGAATAACTTGCACGAATACTGCCACTTATTTCAGGAGCGATAGTTAAGTTTCACGTTATGTCTATTTTTATATATTTTTTCATAAATCATTCACAACGATGACTTATTTGATCGATATTGAGAAACATTTATCAATTTCGCTTATGTCATCTTGCAGTTTATTCGTTTAGGAAACGCGTGGTACACAATTTAATTCAATTAACGTAGTTGAGCATATAATAAATTGTTAATTGTTAACCAAGCTACAACAGTTTGTTAACTGATGACATTTAGAGATCAATATGTTCGCTATTCCCGATAAGTTTTTAAACTTCACTGAAAGCTGTATAAATATTGTTACCTGTTATTATTTGTTCCTCTTGAAAACAATATTTGACAAGACATTGTTTTATATCTAAAATTAAATATCTATTTAATTTTTAAATCTACCTGCATAATAGATTCATTGTTAGTAATTAAAGTATATTGGACTCCGCTTAATGTGATCGCTTTTGGTCCATGCTGTTTCGATAACAATAGTCCAGAATTCTTAATTTGCCACTTTCAAAACACACAAAAATAATTGTTAATCAATTTAAAGTCCATGTTGATTGTACTTACAGTACATGACTTCCTATCTTCATTTGCAGAGGATTTATTCATAGTATTTTGTAAAATTATTCATAAAAGTATTCATACAGTTTTCATATTCATACTGTAGTTGTAAGCCAGCTAGTAGAGTTATCAGCTCTATAACAGAACCTAGTAAGAGGCCATTCAAAAAGGACGTGGGAAGGGGGGTCTGTTGGCTTGTGGACAGGGGAAGTGAGGGTGGAAGCAGTTTTGGACGTCCACTAATGATGTTATTTTTCAGTTTTTGGTTTTTCTGTTTAATTAAGTTTAAAAGATCAGTGAAAGGGGAAAGGGTCACCGCAAGAAATGTATACCCAGTCCCAAATGTACTATAATTTTTGAAACCTCGGGAAATTAGAGTATTTTGCCTAAATTTGTGTTACATGCTAATTTTGTGCTGGAATATCGAAGTTCCTTGGAGGTCAGAAAATTTCCTTTAATCAGAAAAATCTGGAAAAATGTCGTGGCAGCGATGCGGTTGCTTGGAAATTTATAGGGTGGGCCTTGTATGTTCCAACAAATTTTCTGAACACCCTACTTTAAAAAAAAAAAAAAAAAAACTAAATTAAGCACGTCTATGAGGGGAGCAGGGAGGAGTCTAGGCCTAAAATGGACATCTTATGGCAGGAGGTGGGGTGAAGTTTTGCAGAAATTTCGAGACGTCCTTTTTGAATGGCCCCTAAGATGTCAGATTCAGAATACTGCGGAAACTGCCTGAATGCTAAATATTCTCGTCAAATACCATCCATTTTTAAAAAAATTTACGATGTGCATACCAGTTGTGGCATCAGTTTAGATAGTATCTTCCAAAACTTCTATTTCCTTTTCTTTTAGGGATTCTCTATGAACAAGACTATTTAAAATTATAAAGACACATGGTCCACACATAATGGAGAGCCAAAATGATAACATTAAATGAGATCCTGATCACATTTGCAATGTATTTGTATACGAGCTTTCTGTACATGGCGATTCCCATAACACAGAACGAATGAGAACATTACTCATGAGAATTGTGATCACATTAAGCGGAGTCCACTGTACATTGCAGAGTTTCATTCCATAATATGCTTTCGTCATGTTTTGATGCCCTGCAGAGTTCACTAATGTAAAAGTAAACGAGTGACATCAATCGATTGTCCCAGACTTGACCAAACTAACCCCCTTTTTTTTGCTTTGATTGCCTTTTGTTGCAGGAGCCAATGAAAACCAAAGCTCCGCAATTACACTTAGAATACAGGTATTACAAGCAACTTGGATCTCACGGTAAGCTCAACGTTTTTTTTTACCTCCTTTCTTCATTGTACTCTCTGGTGTATTGTTTCAGCCTCGACGTCAGTTGCTTTGTTTGGGCATAACTGTTGAAATCGATTAAATGGCGATGGGTGTTCTGGGCAGAAATTATAAAAGCCGCATTAAGCTTCATCGATATCAGAACCTCTGGCTAATCGAGGATTCTAAATGACAACTTGCCACCAGTTCTTTACTTTGGTTGATTGCTGTTAAATTGGCCACTGGCTTTCAAAAGATCCAAAATAGCTGAGTGGGATCATGAACGGATTTCACCCCTGGTGGCGAAGGACAAAAGCTTTTTCATTATTGGAGTGAAATGTCGCTATATTAAAGTGTTATATTGAAGGCATATTCGCCACCAGGGGTTTTTGAGCCGAAATAAACATAACGACAATAAAGTTATGATAAGGGCTCTTTCAGAGTTATTTTGATTACCGTCATTAGCAACTGTTGCCAATTCCACAGTTTAATTGCAATTGGAGTTCGAATGTATGTTTCAAAAGCCTTGATGCAGAGAATCCAGGACTAGTTTCAGAGCTGCTAATGAATCTTTGATGTGTTTACTGTGTTGACGAAATTCATATCTGGAAAGCATTGAAGCAGTGAATAAGTATTATATCTTTCGGCTTGAACCACAGAGTCGGTGCATACAGATTGCAGAGCTTACAAATCTGATAATAAAGTGATGTCAAAATGGCCACCGCTATCATTTTGGAACAGATTTATGGCCTTTACGCCCCTCGTAAATGCAAAATAAAACCTGAAATTTAATGTTATCCATGTTTTATCATAGAATCTCTGCATCGCAAACAGCATCTCGTTTATGATTAACATAATCCGACCTCTGTGTTGAAGACACAACTATCTTTGTAGCACTGCCAAGTCTTGTGTGGCGGTCCAGGCTTTTAATTGCATCAATGCTCCCGAAATTCTTTTAAAAAAATGTCACTTTTTCCGAAAACACGATAAATATACAAAGTTATTCAGATATACATGTTGTAGATACTTTCAATTAGTTGGCTTTGAACCATAGCTTATTGTAAGCTGCAGTAAGCTATAGTATTGAAATACATAGACTGGCAGCTAACAACCCGGAAGTTCGTTATACCAGTCATATGACATTCCATCCGTTTTCTATAGTTTTCTCAACGAAATATAGAATGCATCAAGTTAGGAATAAATTACTTGCTCTGTGGTGACCATCTAATTTTTTTTACTTACAATTAGTATACAGATAAGATGGTAATTCTACAATCCTCCAACAAACTTCCGCGGCACACCTGTTGATCTTTCACGACACATCGGTTGAAAAGCACTGGTAAATGTATGCAACAAACCATAATAATGCAACTATCAAGTGTGGATGGCACTCCATAATAAAATAGCATCGTGCCATACGAAGTTAACGTTGCTGTGGTGTAGGGCATGTGTAGGACATTGACAGTGTCGAAACAATAGACAGTTTTAGCATGCCAACGTCTTTATACTTACCTTAACTTTAATGTCGGGACTGGAGGAGCCACGCATTGAACTACCCAATGAACTAACTGAACGCAATGGGTGCGCATACGTGGTTCTTCCCTTCCCGCCATTAAAGTTAAGGTAAGTATAAAGACGTTGGCATGCTAAAACTGTACTGATAAAAATTATTTCTTCGCCTATAATAGTCACCTTAACCTTGTTGGAACATTTGAGAAGATGAGTTTTACCCACGGGCTGTGCTGCATTAGCAAGCTATGCTTTTGTCATTAGCAGCCCCAGCATAAAATGGTATTTCGCTTATTAAAGACGATTAGAGCAGTTTGCTAAGCATGTAAATGAGCGCCCTGGTGCTCGTGAAACGTCGTTTATGGAGTATTCCCACCTTAACTAGAAATTGTAGCATCCTTCTTGTATACAAGGTGAATTGAGCAGACTTGCTTGAAAAGACAAATTAACTCTGAATCGGTGCTTCTCCGATGGACAGATTCTCTTGAAATCTCAATGGCTTCTTTCCCAAATTGGTTTTTAGAGTGAGTGTCTCTTATTGATCGAAACGTTTGTTTCTTTTTATCCTAAGACCAGTGCTGCAGGAAATTGTGCGACGGTCGGGAGCACACACAAATGGAAATTTAAACCATTTAAATCCCTCCAATTCAGACCCAAGTGCCCGTTAGCAAGAAAGCTTTTCCCATATCTGAGTATATTTCATCGCTTTTCTGTGAGCCTATTACGCCTATTACTCGCAAGACTGTCGTGCTGACGAGCAATGTCATCCGTAGTTTTAATTTGTTCTTCACTTGTACTTAAATATGGCTCTAGTTGCCAACGGCATGCTTATAGAAGCAGGTTATAATTTCGTGTATTATTCTCCTTGAAGAGGCTGCCTTAGATGATACTAATTAGTCTAAACTTTTCCAGTCTTGCAAGTTCCCAATTTCCGTCCACGAACGGTTGACAGATTTTATACCTATCTAACAGAAAATAGCAATGCAGGTATGCGTTCCTTATAAAACTTGCCTTGTAAAAATTCGCATAATGTTTCAACTGCTATTTTAAATTATTTTATCAAACTAAGGACCTTTGGTTAATACTTAAATTAGGGCGAGTTTCTTGCAGTTAAGGCAAACTTTAATTATGCATGACAGTTTTTGCCAGCCAACGTCTTTATACTGATCTTAATCACTGTAATGGCGGAAAGGGAGGAGCTTTACATTGAACTACCCAATGAACTAGCTGAACGTCATGAGTACGCATGCGTGGTTCCTCCCTTCCCGCCATTACAGTTAAGGTCAGTATAAAGACGTTGGCTGGCGAATACTGTCTATTGTCAGGTTTATTATACATACGTTAGGTACGTTAAACTCGTGAAGGGCCAGATAGCACAGCTGTTCTTTTGTCGATCCAATCTGTCTTAATCCGTTATTTTGTACCAGCAGTTTCATATACATGCTTCAAAGAAGTGCAGTTAGGTCATAATATGTACCATAAGGCAATTTAAGCGTTTGACTTGTGATAAACTTTAGTGCTGACCCCAAGGTGTTGGTGAAGAAAGTATAAATTTAATCGCCTTTGGTACTTTTATGGTGATATTAAGGTTGACGATTTGGATATAAGTGGACACCAGCATTTTATAATATACCTAATGGGCTTCACAAATTCCATTATCATCTTTGCAATCATCGTATCAACTTCCTTTGGGCACATGGAACTGTGTCACCTAAATGAAAAACAATCTTTTTTTCTTTATTAAATTAATTAAAGCGGAAATAAATAACTATACAACGAATCGTATATATGCTCGTCAGTTCAGAAATTCAGAGCTTGTACGTGCTATGGAAATTGATCTTTTGTTGTTAGAGGTCTGGTCTGTCCTTATACATGTATGCCACGATATTTATTATGTTTGTTGTGTGCTAAAACGCGCAAATGGGAGTCACAATGACACATTTTAATCAAGCTAGACTACATTTTATGGCAGGTGTATTCCATTGTTATATGTAGATGTCATTTTTCATGTCTTTCCAAATAACGGATTAATGAAATGGCATTTTTACAACCTGCAGTATCTTGTTGTGTATCCGTTAAAGTTTAGAGCTCAATATACGCTGTTCGGTTCTGTCGCCCTTAGTCACCTTTATTTCTCTTTCCTTTATTGGTATTATTTATTTTTCACATAGTAAAAAGTATATATGATCAAAATTGTTCTGCTGCAGCATTCTGAATGTTAAATGACTTTGGGCTATGCTCTTAAAATTCAAGATACTGCAGTAGTAGTACAGTTTTGAGCATATATTGTATGGGAATAATAGGGATATGTATCGGAATCATTGGAATATGACTAATTGCCTTGATTGTGATTGTTAATAATTTGTTAATTAAAATTACTTTGATGTTTCAGTACCAGTCAGATAATTTCTTATATTTGTTACTGTGTTTTTCTATAAAATTTGTCAATGAGATCCTATTGTTACACCTATGGCAACTTCTAAAGAACAATGCAAATGCTAAACTAAAGTGCTGCTATAGATTTGTGGTGGATTAGACGAAAATCCTGTGTAATGAACACGGATTACGTAAAGCTTGCACTATCCTAAATGTTATGTAAAACAAAAATTGTTAACGACACCATGTGTTTTGAAAATTCTAAATGTAGGGCATATCTTTAGACAGTTAAAGAAGCCAAGGCCTTGAAAACTAATTTGATGTAATATCACACGTGCTGTTAACTTTCGTGTTTCTTGTTTAGATTCGTTTTTTATTAGTGTTGTAAATGTCAAACTATGTATTTTAACCTTCACGGGAAGTTACTTGCAGTGTGCATGGTGCAGAGATAATTTTTCTGCATCAAATACTTTCTGATTTTCTAAAACTGAATATTTCCCACAAGAATTTGCATTTCTAAAGTCCTTTCATTTCTCACTGTTAATAGAAAATGGTGAACAATAGCTTAAAGCCGCTTTTATCACATTGAAAGAAAAAGCTGTTTCCAAGTGAGTTAAATGCCCTTTTTTAAGACGCTTTATAACATTAAAGCGCTTAGTGTGTCAAAAGGTACTAGCATAATGGAATTAATGAGTGACACTGAAAGCTTTGTTCAGATTCCTTGTCTTTTGAGTACAAGTTTGCAAATTTAAGTGCCAACAAAGAAACGTGCTTTTCTGTGCTCTTTCACAAGAAGATAACGAATGCATATTGCAAGACTATAGCTCATCTGGGGTTCTTTGATTTATACATTGAAAATTACTTTCTTATTCCTAAATTCTTCTTAAATTTCTGACACAGTAGTGAGGACCTTTAATGGTACATTTGTACATGCTGACCATAGACAAATGGCAAATTAGTAGTCGAATGACAGCAATTAGTAAACTATTGTCTGACTGATGAAATTATCTCTACATCTATTCTTGAGATATGTCTATGAGACTTTAAAATTGTAAATTCTTTTAATTGGTACAGAATGGTGCAGGAATTTGACTCGTTAAGGAATGTCCTTATCCCTGGTACAGACCAGAGCAAACTAGAAACAGAAACATGTTTGCGATAAGTATTCTTACCAGTTTTCTATTCAAAGGTTTCAGCAAACTTTTTACCAAAAGAAGCGGTCCGTATCAAGGGAAAACAATGTTTGCTGTCCTAACATTCCATAGCAAGCTAAATTCTTGCATCGCAAACATGTTCATGAAATCACGTTTCGACATAATGGTTTCCAGAAAGTGTTTTCTCTTCTCTATACTAGGCATTAGCTACATAGTTAACATAACATTTCTTTATAATTTATTTCTATTACATTTCCATCACCAAGTACAGTCGAACCCGCGTAATTGCACCCCGGATAGATGCACATATTTTTGCAAGCCCCATGTGCAACGTTTGTTTGGAATTGTGACTGGATAATTACATAAACCGGTTAATGGCACATTTTCGGCTTACCGGGTAACTGTGCAATTAAGCGGGTTCGACTGTATTTTGATATTAAGATAGTGAGGTAGTGACTTTTGGTTACCATGTATATTTCCAATCTTTAAAGTATCTACTGGAAAAATGTTTCCCATAGCTAATCTAGCCATTTGAAGGATTTTAGCAACAAATTGAGCCAGGATTACTGTATTTAAGCAAAGTCCGGATAATTGCATAAACCGGTAGAATGCCAAGCTAAGGCTCATGCACCACTAGGGGGTGCTGAACGGTAATCGTCGGTCATGTTTGGTCATTGCAATGTCTGGCAATGGACACAATTCTCCATTTCCAGGCAGGTTGCTGAGCCTTTTTTAATATGGGTAATTCTCCTCGCCATTGTAAAGCTTTATGTTGAAGCTTCTTGTGTATTGTCTGTTATAGTGAACCTTCGGCAGCTTTTATGATATTTAATGGGTTTGGCCATTAGCTTGCTGTTTCATATACCTTTTAATGGGTTTGCCACCAACTGTGGAATAATGGCACGTGGGAAATTGCCTGCAAAGAAGCAGTTGTTTAGTATAAGCAGTTTATAATAGAGCTTGGTGGATGAGCCAATTCTTCTGGAAGTTTGTTGACTCGCACACCACGAATTGTTTTTGAAATACTTAGCTCGGGTTAAAAAACAGGATTTAAGCCGCAACGTGTTACAAGAACGAGTCTTGGAGTGAGTCAGCTGCTGCCTATCATTGTCTGCTAAATTTAACGACTCAACCAAAGCGCAGACTTGATAAAGTTATCAGGAAAGTTGTTCTCGAGTTGCTGAGATTTTTCGGCACGTGTTGATAAGTTTTTCGTCTGGACTGCATTAGGAATGCATGGGGCAAAAAAGTTTATTTGCAAAACACGTCCTTGAAATCACCAAGGACTGCACAAGATGGCTCGAAGATACCGTTAGAAAATACTTTCAATTCAAACTTTGATATTAGCGTTTTTGGTTTCGCTATTTCTAAGAAACAGTAGGCTTGCTGTGTGAAGGCAATTTCCATGATTTGTATATCCGGGACCTGGCAAGTCTTGGAATTCTAAATAAACGGTGGATAAGCTTAAATCGTATTTCTAAACTTAGTTTGGGTCCACAATTTCGAACAAAATGTAATATTTCTTTTCAATCTCATATAAATAGCATCATAAATTTTATAAAGCAAATCTCAAATTCAGGAAATGTTGATACTAAATATTCTTCTAGAATTTAGTCTGTATAAATATATAACAGATAGTTACACTGTCAGCTTGCCCGATGACAAGTGGGCCCCTTATGACTAGTACACATAAGAGCAAACACGAAACAGAAACAGGGTTTCGTAAACATGTTTGCGATAAAAAGTTACTCACCAGCTTTCTGCAGCAAGTTTCAACAAATTTGTTGCCAAAAAAACGTGTTTTCAGCAAACATTTCGGTGTTTCGCTTAAGAGGCGATGAAGATCAAAATAAAACATGTTTGCTGGTCAAGGTGCTCGTACCAAGGACTGTATACCATGACGTACCATGCTCCTTCCTCTTTTCACATCTATTATAAATTACCAAACATGCAAAAACAAAAACAAAACCAATTTGCCCCACGTTTTTTATAGAACAGACGCCAGTTTTTGGCCATTGTATGCAGGTCATCCATGAACAGCAAGCATTTCCTCAGTTTCGAAATGTATTATCCACAAACCTGTTTATGGAAACATGTTCACGAAACCACGTTTCGACAAATTGGTTTTGCATAATCTCTTGTTTCGTGTTTGCTCTAATGTGCTGTAAGGCAGTCAAATGTTAATGACCTTTTAGTAGCGTGATAATAGTGGTTAATATATATTTTTTATCAAAAATGATTAATTGTACCGTTTTTCCACTTGTGAGCGTTTTGAAAACTGCATTTTTCTTATGAAAATTAAATTATAGCCTTGTACAGTATAATTGTGGGTGTCCCTTTGTATCCTGGCAACTAATATTTTTATACCCAATCTGCTACTGTTCATACACACATGAATTATGTTTAAATTGCGCATTACAAAGTACTTTTAAACCTCATGGAATCCTGAGGCTTGCATATCATAAACTGCCTGATCTATTGGAATGTCTACATATTTTATACAACATTTTTTTAAAAAAATACAAATGGAAATGCAATATATTTAGCTTCTGCAAAATACATGAAGAAGGATTCGGTTAACCAATGTTAAAACCGAAATCAAGCTTTAAGGAATGTCCTTTGTATGGACTTGACTTGTGAATTATTAATGGGTTGCCTAGCTGCGTGGAACTCGAATTAATAATTAGCACAGTAAGCCGTGTTTTAAGTTAATGGGATCGCAATTACGTAGAGTGCGGTGAACAACACTAAGCAAACATGTGTTTCCCCAATTCGTATTTTTTTCTCGTTATTTTGAGCTTAAGCTTTTGGCATTGTTCAATTAAATAAAAGTGGGTAATCGTGGGTTTTTATCAAGTGCAAATTAAGATATATATACCTCAAGTATTGATTATGAATGCCAGTCTTTAAGTCTTGAGCAAATGATCATGATTTCATATAAACTGATGGAGCTTTGTTTAAAAACTCCTTTGAAGTAAATACATATTCCTACTTTGTGTTCAACAGTGCATCTGTAAAGATATACGAGCTACTTGTACAGTTTAACCGACAGTAATCAAGAAGGCTGTACTATCTTTGCGAACGAATGAATGCTGTCGTTTGTGAGTTTTCTTTTAAATTCAATATACAAAGAAGACAATCTAATTAAGCCCATTTCATTGGCATTGCCAAAACGAATAGAACGCGTTTTATCCCAAAAGTCCCAATAAAAACGTGCTTTTCAAGTAAAGCCAGTTTTGTCGATTAAAGGCACAATTAGAAAAGTTACACGATTTCGTACTTAATTTGATTTTATCCATGGCGAATTTGGTAACTTATCTCCATACTCAGTCGAAGATTGGATTAGCTAGCTATACGGAATACAAATTATACTCTGCTTTTCAGCTACCCGGGTACAGTCAAACCCGCTTAATTACACAGACCGGATAAATGGATAAATGGATAAATGCACATATTTTGCAAGTCCCATGTGCAACTTTTGTATGGAATTGTGACCGGATATTTGCATAAATAGCGTTAATTTCACATCTTCGGCTTGCGGGTCGCTGTGCAATTAAGCGGGTTCGACTGTACTTGGGTATTAGGCAACTTGGTCTCTGATTGAATCGAGGAAATTATTCTCTGAACAAACGTCACCAAGCCAAATTAATGTTATGCAATTTGAATTATATTTTGCTGGGTCTCTACCAAAGGTAACATGAGGCAACAAGGTTTGCTGAAACAAATGTACAATAAAAGTTTGCCTACCGTGATGTTTGTGCAAACTTATGAACCATGGTTTCGGCAACATTTCGCAGGCTGCAAACGTGTGAACACAAATGTGCTAATTGGCAAATCAAAAGAATAAGGTTCATTTACACACATTATTTATACACATTAGCATAACGTGTAAGTTCCGACCCTGCTCAGAACAGGCGGATGGAAAAAACGAACGGTTCTGAGCCGGACGTGTGGAAATGCTTCTACAGAAATCTGAGAAAAGACAATACGCTTCTTGGAACTGCTTAAATGAACATTTTACAAAACGGTAGTCCTAGAAATGTCCCTGACTCATTCCTGTCGGTGTTTTAACTGTAATTACACATAAATCACACGTGCTTGTTACAAATCTCCCTGTATTTAGGATATCCCATCACCCATTAACAACCTACAAGAACCCCAAATTTGGATACTGCATATAATAGTACATTTGTATTGCTAAATACAAAACACCACACCTCAAATTTATCATTCAACAATACAATTCTCTCCAACTGACTGAAAAGCCACATTGAAACCATCTTTTAGGACATTTCAACTAGCTGGGCGAAACGATGATTGGCTCAAAGTTACCTCACTGTCACAAAGTAGCCACATTTTACGATACTGCATGGGGTCCATATTAGGGTCTGATTATTCTGATAACCCTTGTTGGTAGTTTCAGAATCTGGACTTCCAGATCATCTTTATTATTATTACTCTACGTTTGCTCTTCTTCTTGCCATGGCGTCCAATACAGGTTGTTGAAAGGTCGTAACAGTGGCTTTGGTTTATGTTTGGCGATCGTTCGGGTCATGCCATGAAGGAAAATCAAATGTTTCAATTTCGTTGTTTGCACTCTTGTCCATTATTAACGGGTGTTGATGGATTTCCCGGTTCGCTTCTTACATGTATAGTTCGTTGGTGCGTTTTCCTAACGCGTGGTTCTGGAATCCTCGCGGCTGTGGGCTGTGATGGATTGGAGTATATTAGACCATCGGTCTTAGATGTGAACGCTTCACCCACGTATACGTCATGCCATAAATTTATTATGCCCGCGTGATGAATGTGCTCGCATTTCATACACGTATTATCATTTGCAAATAACAAAGCCACGGCACGGCATATGGCACGTAGCAATGCCGCCACCTATACACATTAACCACTCGTGTGAGTAATTACCGCATTGCACGTACGCCTGTACACATATTTGCACAGACGCTACTCTGGAGTAGACCAACCGTTAATGTGCCTGGTGAATTAAAAGGTTAGCAAAGGATAGCAACCATCACGGAATGGTCTTCTTGGAATGTCAGTAGCAGTGCGTCCCCTTCCTTATATTGGGAATAAATGATTGGTTGTACAGTGGAACCTCGCTTAACGAGCAATATATATTTTTTTTAAATGACTCGCTTAACGAGCGTTTGTTTCGCATAACGAGTGACGTGGATAGGGGAATCCCCGAATTGTG